>VBVR01003052.1:0-19279 GCA_011638315.1 Tetramorium parvispinum | reverse complement strand
CCCCCGCGATCCTCCTTGCCCACCCTTGTCCGGCAGGTAGCCCTCCTTGCGAACTCCTTGCTTTCCCATGGTGCATCGTGGCACGTTATAGACGACTACGAGGGTCCGGTGCAGGCTCGTGAAGGAATCGATCCGCGCGGATATCAATATTAACCCCCCGCAGCGGAAGCAATTATTTTCCCCGCTGTAAAAGGTACAGTTTCACTTATTGAAAACGGATTAGTAATGAAGGTTAATATAAAGAACTGGTACGATTTTTCTCTCTCCTTCTCTCTCTTTTTAATTTGGAATACTATTCGTGTTTCTTATAATCATTATTAATTAATGTTCTTAGTCAACCAGGTGTAACCTTCGCGGTTAAACATGTCTTTATAATTAATTTTCACAAATTAAAATTTCAGAGATTTTAAATTTCATAAATTTAATGACAGTGATATTTCAATATAATGGAACTATGTACGAAAAATGCATCTTGTTACGTAGTATGTATTAACTTAAATCGTGCTTTAATTGATGCAAACATGTAATACAAATGTATGGACCGGTTTCGTCATGTAATCTCGACGATTTAATCCCTTAAAATATTGCGAGTACCAAGTCCAAGTATATTTTATTATTAAATGTCAACCAACGTGTCTGCGACATTTTGTGTCGTCGAGTCGAGGGGGAAATATCTCGCGATAACCCGAACGGCTTTATACTTGGAAGACTGTTTCCCTAAATTTCCGCAGGAACAGGCCAGAGCAGGGCAGCGTGCAATGGTACACCGACTTACTTCTCGTTCCTGTGGGATATCCGCCGCCGATGGCTAGAACTATTCCGAGAAATTAGTCAGAAAATTAATGCCCGTAGTTTCGCGAAAACGAGACGCGTTTGCAGCTCGCCTCCTCTCCAAGGCTAATGGATCGCGAGAAGGGACTAAACTTCCGGCGCTAATGAATTACTTGTAAGTTGTAAATATTAAAGCAAGATAAAAATTATACACGACACGGTTCGCTTCGCTTGAACACTTTAAGCGCTTTTCACGTTTACTTCTTGAAGGAAAGTGGATCCTTATCTTATAAAAAAAAGATATATATGCTAATATATTAAGCTTGAGCTATTTGTTTTTAATCTATTTTACATAACGTATAGGACAAAGAATCACAAATCTTTCAGAGGTGTTTCTTCTCGCGAACGAATCGAATTTCCTCAGAGATATCCATGGCACAGGATGCATCGAGAGAGGCGGATGTCTAGCAGTCTTTCGCGGAGCGGAAGCTGCATCGGGAATTGCGCTTTCAGACGAACCCGGTCTTCAGTGGAGAAAAAAGACGGAGGAAACGAGCGGAAGAGCGAGTCCGCGGGGAGTCGTTCGAAGAGAAGGAGTGAGCGAGGGCAACAATGTTCGAAGTGGATATTCCTTACATTGGTCAGACCGAGAGAAATTTAGAGAGAGAGAGAGAGAGAGAAAGAGAGAGAAAGTGTCGAGCTCTCTCAAGGTAAAGATAATAAGAAAGTTTCTATACAGGCTTCTCGTGGAAAGCACGAAGTGCGGAGCTACGTCGAAGAAACCTATGGGTTTCAGAAATTTCAGTAAAAGGGAAGGCAATTTGGAATGCGGCGGTATCCCGGCATACATATTCCCTTTATGAAGTTCGCAAGCAGGAAAAAACGAAAGGCGTAATAACGAGACGCCGGCGAGCTCGGCTTTCATGCTCATCCTCGTCTTCCTTTTTCCATACTTTTTTTTCTTCTTCCTTCTCTCTCTCTCTCTCTTTCCTCTTGCTTTTCTCCGCGATGCTTCGAAATGGGAGGACCGTGCGGATGTACTCTTCTTCGAGAGCTTTAATCTCTCATATTTAATTCCCGATATTACTACGCTCACATTGCGAAAGCGAACGATGTATACATCATGATATTTTAACTTGGTAAAACTTAGCGTCTGAAAATTACTTGTTAAGCAAAGTTTTAAATGCGTTACAAATAAAATACTTTTAAATCTGCTTGTATATGTATATAGCACATTTTTAATTATATCAAACATCTTATTTACAAAAGGGAAATAGGAAGAAAGGGCGATTTTTGTGTCCCTAATACAGGCTCAATATCGGTTGAAACCGGCGATAACTTGCGCCATCGTCACGCCGTTATTTTCATCGTTTTTGTTCAATAATAACAATGTATGCGTATTGTTTATTAACAAAGAGTTATTGTACCGGCGGCAAATTAACGCTAAGCTCGTTACCCTCTTTTAAGCACTTTCACCAACCTCCTCTTTACGGTTCGCGTCCGCTTTATCGTCACGTTCCCCTTAATGCGCCGCGACGCTACCTGTGTTCGCGAGACGGGCGCATGGCGAGATGCTGATTAAAACCGTTAACAATTCGCCTCGACGAAGAATCGAGTTACAAGCTTTACGAGCGACGACGTATTATTCTCGCTGCTCATTGTACGAGCGGCCGATAATGCTCTTACGCCCATGTAATTAGCAAAAACAGGCCGGCATCCATACCTCCACTTTTAATTAGACTCCGACTGCTGCTAGTTGAATGCGATCGATAATCGAGAGACACCCGCGGTGTGTCTGCCAATTTTCGCGCAGTGAATCCGCATTAGTAGGTTTAAAAATTATGTATAATTTTGGTGAGCCAAAACGCGACATTTTAATGAAAAATTGAAACATTTCCGAGTTGGCAAATATTTCTGGCAAATAAATTTTGAAATATTTCTTGAAAAATGTCCACTATCTTTCAGCAACTAAACCATCTCTATCTTCATTTCCATTATTATATGGAGGGTGTCACTTTAATTTGCAATAAGGATGCTTCTTTTTCCTTCGACAGGATGTAAACTCAGCATGGAAAAATAATAAAAATAATGTGCACGAGTATTTGTCCCCCGTGTAACGAAATTATTCACCGCAGGAACGGGCGGCCGCACACCTTGCCGGAAACCTCCGCGTCGTCGAGAGACCCAAATTAGTCTCGCTCTCCGCGTCCGTCGGTGGGACTTAAAGCGGAATCGGGTGGACGGCAACCGGTTGCGGCGCACTGTCCGGCTCCGGTCAGGTGTGTCCGACGACGAACGCACTAAATCTGCGAGAGTTACGCGGCCGCCGCGCGAATAAATGCTCCCGCGGAGATTCATGGCGCAATTCACGTTGACTTGATATCGTTCGAGTGGACGGGGAACGAGGGACGGGCGAGAAATTATTCCGGGCCTCCGTGAATACCGAATCGGTACCGGTCGCCGTTCTCGTCTCGAGTGGCGAACGATCGGGGCTGTGTCGATTGTACGGAACGGCGGGGACGGAGGAAGAGAGGGGGGGGGGAGAGTATCAGTGGCGTTGCGTTGTAACGCCGGTATAGCCGTGTCCATGAACGGCTTTGCCGTGGACATCGATGCCTCTCGGGATCGATGCACAGAGAGGGTTTACCATTCGCGGAACATTTTCCACGGACATGAGCAATAAACGAGGAATATCGAACGGAAGCAAGTGAACGCGCGGGGACTTCGCTCGCTGTAATGATCGAAGCCTTTTGAAAAATGTAATAGTCGGTTGCTGCCGGTTGACGGTAGCTGCTGTGGCGAGTGTATAGAGTACATAGACGATTAGATGAATTCATTTATTCCGAGAGGGAGAGATCTTTCTCTCTCCGAGAGACGTAAGATATATGATTCGCGCGAGATGAACGTTATGATGTTTTTTGTACACAATTTTCTTCATATTTTTTACCCCCTCCCGCTTCAACCCTCAGCAAACTATAAATTCTGTTAAGCTTTTGCCACGGTGGGATATTTACGACCCGTAAAAAAAAAGTTTATTAAAATCAAGATTTATATAGTCCAATGATAAATCACCTAGTAAAAAAAATCTACGCTTTTCTTATATTGTGCTATTAATTATATTAATATTTTTTTACGACATGCACGAATTTTTCTGTGGTGCTTGCTGAGAGTTAAGGGAGCAGTAGCGGCCAATAGCAGATTAGCAATACTGACGGATGTAACATTCGTTTCCGAACAACAACAGCTGGTCGAAGTAGATTTGGGAAAGTTTCCCTCGGAATATTTTTCGAAAATTTTCGCAATTTAGATAAGAACAAGCAGAAGCGAGTTGTAAATACGAGATCGGGGACAATAAAACCGCTGAACTTTCCAGAATTTAAGTCGAGAACGGCGGTCGTGGAGAGCGAAAGATATATATCTGCCGACGAGAGAGATCAGCATAACGAGATAAAAGCAGAGAGTTATCCTGGACGATTAAGGGAACGAATCCAGAATGTCGAGGTTGTCCCCTCTCCCTGTTGCTCCTTCCCCTGCCCCTCTTGGAAAGGGTGCGACAACCGGTTAACGCGCCGATAAAGGGGGAAACATCGCGATGGACGCGAGAGATCGATACTCGGCTCATAAGTCGAGAGCCCCATCGGGTGTCGGTCGCAAGAGCGTCCCGGGACTACAACCTATCTGCCGAGAAATATTAATATACAGGGTGTCTCATTTGCGTTCGATATCACTTCAATGCTCAAAAGAATATTTTGAGTCTAATATTAAAAAAATGCTGAAAAAGGTAACTATCGTCGGAATAACTTACTTACTATTAAGTAACAATTACCTTTATCGAAGCAAATTTTATCCCGTACTTGGATGTAGTTCGATAAATCACGGCCAATTGCATAATATTACATACCTGAAACAAAAAAAGAACATTTTCTTTAATCATCTATTATTCAACTATTTGAATTGTTTTATTTATTGGTATATATATATTTTATATATTATATATACATACATACACGTATATATAACCAATATATGTTATTCATTAATGTAATTTATACTTTTAATACATAATTCATCTATATAATTTTCTATTAAATATAAATTAATAAATAAAATAAGTTAATAATGATACATGAATAATGATTTAATCGGCTTTACTTGTTCAAGTAAAGACTCCAAATTGACCGAGAAATTGACGCAATTGACGCGGTATTTTCAGACATCCTGTATGTCTAAATGCGATATATCGATGGCCGATCGATGAATTACATCGGCACGCTGTTAACTACTAGCGCCGAGCTGACTCCGACTCGCTCCGGGTCGATACGATCGATTCGATTTGCGAGCACCCTTCGTCTACTTCTTCTTCTTCTTTGTGGAACACCCGGAGGCTGGTCGATCGTCGATAAAGTTCCCGGGGAATCTTGGAAATCTTCGCGGTCTCGGATGAGGACAGGGGGAGGATGCAGGGAGAAGTAGAAAGGAGGTCGGGAAGGGGAGAAGTTAGTGTCCTGCACAAGGATGACACGGGGAACGATGTGCCCGGGGGACAAATACACGGAGATGCAAGCAGTGAGCAACCTGTAACCGCCTAGAAATTTATCTCGCGAAAGGGATGGCGAATCGAGACCGTGAATTTTCCAAGTTTACTTCTTTTTCAATCTCTTACAGGTTTCTCAACAGAACCTCTGATTTTCTTCCCCTTGCCTCTCTATTTCTTTCTCTCTTTCTCCTGTTCTCTTCAAGTCTTTTAACCGAAAAGCTTTTATGTGGAAGCTGACTAGATGGATCTTTCGATTCTTCAGACACAAAGAGAAAAGCACTATTGCGTTACGCATTTGTTGCCCTAAAATATTTTGGAATCACCGAATGTTTCTTTAAATACAGGATTAGATGGAAAATGGAGAATAACAGCGAAAACTCGGCACCGCAATTTTTCTCCGTTTTGGAATCAAAAGATCTAGACTTTTTTACGTACTCTTGGTGTAAGAGTTTTGATACAAAGAACTCTTCAGTTTTGTTGCGTATAGCGCACATTGGTCGTGCACGACAAGTAAACTCACTCGAAACACGTTCACGCACGTACGGGCACAAAAAACAAATACTAGATACGTATTCGTCTCTATATGACAAAAGGACCAGCCGACGTCATAAATCGATCGTCGCGACAAGCGGGACGCTCTTTCGGTGTTCTTAGCCGCGACGGAACAATTGTCTCCGCGATTCGCGGTCATCTTTTGATCCCGGCGATCTATTCTTTCGACGTTTTCGACGCAGATTCGCGGTTCATTTGATCTGCACATTTCCGGCAATAACAAGTCTCGAGTCCGGGTTATAAGAAGAAGCGTCGACTCGGCCCGGACACAGTTTTGAGAAGGCAATCGCTGCGTTAAGATCGAAGATCCTTGCAATCAGAAAACCGAGTCAAACGTTATCCAAGGTCCTCGCGATCGGTAAACGTATCACATAAAGTTTAACACCACGGTACGACTCAGAGTATCTTACTCCCAGGCGAAGTCGGCAACCGTTTCGAGACGACCCAGGGTGCCCGTACCCTCAGGCGTAGTCGTCTACGTGCGTGATCGCGAGTGATAATAAAATAATTTCAAGACGGCTCAGAGTTTCCGTATTCCTAGGCGTTGCCGTCGATCCACGCCACAAACATTAAACACAAATCGAACATATATATGTGTGTGTGTGTGTGTGTGTGCGTGCGTGCGTGCGTGCGTGCGTGCGTGCGTGTGTGTGTGTGTGTGTGTGTGTGTGTGTGTGTGTGTGTGTGTGTGTGTGTGATAAACGATTTTGATACTGTAATATATAATACGAACAATGTGCAATGTAAGCGATGGTACGTGTGAACTGCAATAAACAGTATATATATCACAAACATCGAAACACAGTGTAGATTTTAACCCATCTACGCTGACACGGAACAAGTTTGTTTCTTTTCACTTTTTACAGGTCAAATCTACTATCGTATCAAGTGCATCATATATGCGTGGGCGAAAAGGCGGCAGATAGGTTTTGTTCCTCGGGAAATCGCCTGGACGCACGCGACCGCGCTCCCATCTCGCCTCGGATCGGTGGCTCTTGAAATTTTACGACGTAACAGTGTTACGAGCACCCTCCTCAGGGAAATCTCTGAATATGCCGCTTCCCGTTACGATAACTCGCAAGTTAG
This sequence comes from Tetramorium parvispinum, assembly GCA_011638315.1. NCBI lineage: Eukaryota > Metazoa > Arthropoda > Insecta > Hymenoptera > Formicidae > Tetramorium > Tetramorium parvispinum. The sequence continues at coordinate 12,333 of VBVR01003052.1, read as the reverse complement.
CCCGCCCCTCGCTCGAGCCATAACGCCGGAAGTGAATAGCAAAAATACCACAACTGATAGAACTTCGATTTGAAAACATGTTTGCACCACGTATATTTATATAATATGAAATATATGCACGGCATACTTACAAGCGCAATATTATTATGATTTTTCTTCTAATTAATAGAAAAATATTAAATATTAAAAATAAAAATATTAAATAATAGAAAAGAATTTCTAATTATCTATGTTATTTAATATTATAATTAAATTGCTTGCAGAAGATGCGAGCAGAATATTAAAATGTAAATAACTAGTATGTATTTTATTTACAATACACAGAATATTAACAAGTTTTGAAATTAGAATATTCACGTAGATTACAATTAAATTTAAGGATCAATGCAATTACGTCGCATTTAATCGCAATATATCGCAATTGTTTATATCGAGATTTTCACGCTTATCGAGGTGTCGCCTTACTCGATGATGACATGTTTCTCACGATGATGTAAGTTCATTCGCCGTACCCGTAATGGGTTTACCCTGTTCGCTCTGTTAGTGCCCGTGCAGTCTTATCAACATCAAAGTTTACTTAGGTGATGTACTCCAAATTGATGGGAAAGCGCCGGCCGGGAAAATATTGTTCCTCATTGGCGAGCGCGCGCGGGCGAAAGCAGCAGAAAATAATAAAAATGGCAGTCTACCCGACGATCCAACAAGCGGATAACAAATTCGCGAATTCCCTGTCAGGAGCGTCCGCCGTCACGGATAATAAGTCGAGGATGATGGCGCTCCATTTTCCGCGTGTACTCTCCGTTATATGTAAACATTTTTCCGCACCGTGTACTTTATATCGCCGCAACCTTTCCACGAAATCCCCGCGAAAATAACTAGATGCTTTCACTCTCAACTAATGATTATTTAAAAATACTTTATTAATTAGCCAGCTCGATTTTGTTGTGCAAATAATGTAGAAAATAATTATTGTAAATTAATTATTTATTATTTCAAAGAATCTGTTATTACAATAGTTTAATAACATCTCATTTGCATCGAAACTTATGTAATACTATTTTTTATTTTACACTATTTAAGCCAATAATTATTCAATTTATTTTGCATTTCAAAGAGTCAGTATCAAAATATTTTTTTTGTTTGTGAATCGCGATGCTCCTTCAGTCAAAGAATGAAGCTTAGCAGGTTTTTTTTTCACACAAGAATCTTTGCCACGGGAGGAACCATCGTGTAACAAACGATTCTATTATCGAGGTTTGCACCGCACGATGCATCTCGGTGACGACAGGGTGTGAGAAACGGGGTGTACTTTCCCGCGAATCCGGGAATATACTCGAATCGCATCGTCGTCTCCCAGAGATGAATACGTGACGGTGCGGTAATATACTCTCTCCGACATTTGGAAGAGGAAGAGGAGAATCCGGGAGCAAATTAGACGGTGGACGTGAATATGACAAGACGCGAAGGGAAGGACGTAAATCTGACATGTGGCTAAAAGGGAGGAGAGAAAGAAAAAAATTAAAAGGAATGCTTTAGCACGTAACGTCGCTTTTCGACGCTAAGCTGGGAATTAAAGCTGCAAGCTGTAACTCGTCCGGAGAGATAATAAATGATGTATGCCGCGTTGTGCGATGCGCGCTGCACACAAAAAAAATTCCGTTTGAATCTCGCGAGTTGTAGCCAGTTTGGGATTTGCACCGTTAATGTGCAGAAAATTTCTGTCCTTTAAGAAATAACGCGAAAGAGTAGCAACGCAATATTCTGCTTTTTATAAATTTTACACTCTCATTATTACCTGAATTTGTATATTTATTCACCTGTGTACGCGCTCGTTTTGAATCACATTATTTTTTAAATTAAACTAGAAGATATTTTGTTGGTAATTGTCTCGTTTCCTTTATCGCTCGTTAGAGGGAGGAGGATCGTGCGACCATTACGATGTGACATAACAAGGGATACGCAAAACCTCGACCAAAAACACCGCCAGCGCCGCCGCCGTTGCCGGCGTAATTTACGTACACCTTTTTTCTCACGACAGAACAAAATCATTACGTCCGCGTTGAATGAAGACTACGCACAGCATAATCCATTCTCTGACACACGCAATCGCATCGTGCGTTACACGCAATCCGAATTCCACGTTTATCGCACGCCACGCATCTGATAAATATTTGCGATAAAAAAGACTCTGAACAGTTTTAAACAAATTTGATTAAATATGTTAAATCACGCACAAGCGTTTGCCAGGAGTGTAAAATATTTGCCTCTCTTTCCTCATCTCTCTTCTTTTTATAATATAATTTAATATACATAATTAATTTCACATAAAATATAATTTTATATGTATTAAGAAATTAAATAGTCATGATTGTTTCATATTATAACACATATTCTATATTAATTGAAACGTACATTAATATACATATTAAAGAATGAAATAAAAATAAGCTTGCTTTATTTTAATGATTTCCAAATAAAAAATAACATAAATAACACGAACGCGAGAACCTTTCACACGCATCACAAAGAAGCGAAGCGGCTTGCGGCGAAAAGGATTGTGCGTGACGTACAGTTAAGAAATGAAGGAGGAAAGGGAGAAAGAACGAGCGCTCCTCGATGATACACTTGATGCAATTGATGCACTTCCCCGCATGCGTCATTGCATTCGTATGAGACGTTATTGTCCGCGAGATATAATGGCTGTCATGCTTTATGATCCGTGGATACACTTTGTTCCATCGTTCGCACTATGATTTGCGATACAGATTAGCTTTTGCCTTTGGCACAACGAACTGTCTAGACGTCACGATGCGTATGCGTGCGCTATTCCACCGTGTTTCCTCAAAACACGGTCCTCACGAGAAACGCTTCCTATTTCGACTTGGCGAATAGCTACTAGTCACGTCTCGCGATTCAAATCTCCTTTCCTCTTCCACACGTCCAGGAGCTAAGAGAGGAAAAAAAGTGGTTTATGTTGCGGCGTAATGTACGGCAGAGAAAGATTAATGCGAGAGACGATATATCTATGGAAACGAAGCCAAAATGAAAACAGGAGGCCGCGATTAAGATTAATTGGATCCGATATACCTGAGAAAATACCAACAAACAGGCGCATAATCCGGATCCTCGCATCAGATCGAACAATGTTGCGTTCTTCGGAAGTTTATTTCTTGAGATTGAGATTGAAATCGCGACGCGCGTACTTAGATGCCTGGTGTTTAAATACTTGACAGTACTAGCTACGCCATGCCAATTACTCGATGCGTAGATTTCGCATAATGAAGAGCGCGCGGTCTCTCGAGGGTGGAGCACGGACATTTCTCTCTTCGCTGGAAGCAAGGCGCCTCGTGAAATACTAACGAACGTTTGCCTCTGGGATTCGATCCTCTTTTTTGTCTCCGCAAAAGATACATTCGGCTCGGATTAAAATCCCATCCATTACAAAGTCGACTCTCGCGGTATATATGTAGCTCGCGCGGCCGCGGAAAACCGCGTTTCCATGTAGGAAATGTAATTGGAAGCGGTACGGACAATACCGTCGGAAAATCCTCATTAAGAGCTTTCCTTTGATGCACCAGCGGAATTTCAGAAATCCGCTACAAAGAGCTCAACGAATCGTCTCGATGATAAATTTCATACGTCGCGATTGGATATGACGATCGAAGTCTTTGTGAGGCTTACGTAGCGAAATTGTGCCGTGAAAGACAATATGCTATTGACGTATCTCAATAGGTGTGTAAAATCGTTGCGAAAAATTAAAAGGACGTAAAGATTCAATTTTTGAAAAAGGCATGCTAGAAACACCAAACTTTCAACAAATTACATAAATATAAAGAGATAAATTCAATCACGAGAACATTTTTAGTTATATAGTTCTATTTTAGGAATAAGTGTCTATACACTGAAAAAAAATTCTGATTAAAAACGGACGAATCAGAAAAATCTTGTAGGTGTAATCAAATATTCTAATTATTATAACAGGAATTTTGGTTATTATAAGTTATAAAGTAAAAAGTTGAGTTCTATTATAATAACCAGAATTTTTATTATAATAACTAGAATATTTCATTAATCCTACAAGATTTTCTGATTCGTCCGTTTTTAACCAGAATTAATTTTCAGTATAAAATCATCACAGCGTTCTTTTATTAAAAAGTGAATCATCTTTATTCTTTTTTTCTTCAGTCGAATTTATTATCTTTCGCAGCTCAACAATACATACAGAATCATTTCCGAACTTGAAATTCTACGGAACTTTTCGGGATGAATTCCGCGATCGAAATTGTTTAATTATTTCTCTCTTTTAGGGGAAGCGAAATAATTCCGATATATGTCTTCTCTCTTCAAAAAATCGTCGTGGCACCGCAGGGCGGTCACAGTCGACTATTTTGACGGATATAACGCGTGTCAAGCCGACGGCAATGTACGCAACGGCTGTACACGACAGTTGTGGTGACATTATCGCCAGCGTGCGTGGTTCGGCGGGCGTTTTGACGGGCGCGGGGCCGCGGCCGATCGCGGGATGAGATGCTTATGCAAACAGCGCATCGCGGTTGCAGTTTCGCCGATCGGCGGACCACTCGCGGCGGGCATCGTGCGGAACCGCAAAAATGGCTAACGGTTTCGGCCACTCTCCGCATAGTTATGCGCGTTGCTCGAGCGCTCTCATCCGTCGCTCGGCGCGCGGCTGATTTTCTAGCTGGCGGGTAACGCGAGCGAGTGAACGCGCAATTGATCCGCCGCCGCCGCCGGTATGCGCGTTTGCACACCCGGTGGTGGACAGACGCGTCGAGTGGTAATCTCACAAAGAGGTAATCGCCCGCTCGGCGATGCCAGGCCGGCAGTGGCGTGGCACGATCATCATCGCGAAGGCTAAACGGGCAGGGTCGCCGCGCTTCGATTCCGCGGCACCTCTCTCTACCCCGTACCGAATTGAAAATTGTGATCATCGAAGGTGATCAGAGTAAACCGCCGTGCGAGATCTTCCCGTGCGCGCGAGCGCGCCTTGAAACCGTTTCGCGAGCACGGTGATTCATACTCTTTTGAAGGTATGAAAATTTCTCGAATTACATGTAAATGGAAAGGAGGGGGGAATTGAACGAGATAAATTCCGCCGTTACGCGATGCTACTATACTGGCTGTTACCGCTCCTATTTTCGTATACGTGCCCGCGAGTGAAAATGCATGAAGGAAAAATAGCGAAAAGCCTTTCGCGGCGCGTTTTAATTCGACGCGCGCTACCTGTCTGAATGTCAGATACATTACCGTTACGGTCAGTCAGCGCGGTAGGTATGCAAGATACGCAACTTTGTTACGGAACAGATGTGATTTCCGCGAGAGAGTTCACGCAAGCCGCTGCATCCTGCAGGATGCACAGTCAGCAGTGCGAGCGCGACCGTGTGCGTAGACACCGAGAGACAGGCGTGCACACACACACATACACACACACACATACACACACACACACATAGGCGCGTCTCTCTATCAACGACGGGCGAGTAGACGGCGGAATAAATTTGAATTTCCGATGCCACCCGTGAAATTCCCATATCAGTGTCCGGATTACATTTGCATCACAGTGCACGGTCGTCCGACGACGAGAGACGGAGATACGGCGGGCACACTTGTAAAAATGCGCGAGAGCGCGCGTCGCTCGTTATTATCTCCGGAGTGAAACAAGTGACGCGCGCGACGAGTTCGCCGTGCGATCCGATACAAACATTAATTTGGGCTTTGATTAACGCCGGGATTACATTAGCATCGCAAAAACGCCGAAACGCCGGGGCGTGAAGAAAGAAAAGCAGGCCCGATAAAAACCGAAAAGATCTTGATTAGCGGCCTTCGTGGTCGAAATTGCATCACGCTATTATGTAGCAGGTAATTTTGCGATGCGCCAAGTACTCGGAGAAAGAAAAAGACAGATGTTATATTGTTTGTAAAATTTGCGTTATTCCTCAGAATTGAACTTTATATTGAACTTTATATCGGACTTTGGAATCGTTAGCGCATCCCATTTGCCTCGCAGCGTCGTAAATAGTCCGAATTGGAATCTAAATCGAGCTTATTCCGCGAGCTATATCAATATTTGCGTATTTTTGCGGGAAAACCAATACTGCGCTCGATCGAGAAACATGCCTGCGCTTTTGCGAAATATAATCCGGCGCGTTTGTTTTACATTGATGAAAATAAACTTCAGGCGCAAGAAAAATGATAAAGGAAAAAAGGGGGGGAAAGATTAAACTGGGAATAAATATTATATTCCGGACCGCCGACTGTGCGAACACGCGTGATTTCTTCGCGGAACTGCAACTCAGCCCGGGTCGAAGATGAAAGCCACAAGTTTCGTTCTTGTAAAAAGCTGCTATTCTTCTCTGATCGCACATTTCTTTACAAGTATAAAGAGTATGAAATTATAAATGTGCTGTTCGCTCCGAGCTATATGTTTTTAAATCTACAGCCAGAAATAAAAGGAAAAGAGAACGGCGTATGGAGATTGATATACTCGGTGTCTCGCTGTCTTTCTACAGTCGATTGAAAATCCTTTAAAAAATTCAACAGACATTTTCTAAATAAAAACGCTCCTTTTTTTTAGCTGCTAACATCGTACTTGATCACAAGTCTAAAATTAAATGTATTCTATTTATCCTAGAAGATGTATCTTCTTTACTCGCGTCGCTTTTTAAAATAAATTTCCAACGCTAAACGATTCTGCAGTCAGAATAAATGCATAAAATATTCTGCGCGGAAAAATCGATGCTACGTTCATCGAGGATTCGGTCCTGGAGGAAAAGCGCCCGACTTACGATACACCCCATATACATGCAGCGCAGAAGGAAGAGCGGAAGCGACCGAGAAAGGGACGGAAGAGAAAGGGGAGTGCATCACCACCAAATGCATCGAGTGCGTCTGACACCCCGGGTTCACTTCTCCTCCCTTCGTTGAGGGAACCGCCGCCGTCGCCGCCGTCGCCGCCGCAACCGGGCCCGCCTGCCATTATCTCATTTTTATTCATTCAGCACATTGTTTCTGGATTACGGGTTGTCCGCCGCTCCATTCGTCATCGCCTATTTTTACCCGCGCCCGGCCGTGATTTACTTCGGCACCGAAATACGTTTCGCAAAACGTCGTGCAGCCCATTGTGTTCCGCATCGAAAGGCGGCTTTCATTGTAATTTTCACTTTTACATCGCGGGCTGTGCCTCCAGGCAGCGGCGCGATGCATCAGCAGATCCACTCGTATATTTTTCCTTCGTTTTTCGGTCGTAACATAAGAACCATATCAGCATGGTATATTTAACTGTTGTTCGCGATATGGATTTTTATCATACATATACATAATTAATAAAAACCTAATAAAAGAACTAAACGTTATTTTCTTCAACAATAAAATCAATTTTTTAAATAATTTTCTAAAAATTAATAAGATTAGCTCTTATTTTTATAAAATGTTTACGTAATCTCTCCGACCATCGTCCTAGAATCTTATTTAACATCTTACGATTTTCTTTCCCAAAATCACAGATATTTATGTATGTCTAATTATTACTGTAACGTAATAAGGAAAAAAGTAGGTTTTAAATAAAGTTCTAAAAATTGTTGACAATTTATATAACTTTGTATTGAACTATTAAATTAAATGTCACATAACGTTAACTTACACACAAATCGCGTTTGAGTCTCAAATCCTACTTTTTCCTTATTAATTATTAATTTCAATATCGAAAGTTTTTAAAATTAATTATTCAATTATTTGAATATTTGTATATAATTTGAAAAAAAAAAGGTGGAGTGTTTGATATTTTCCAGTAAGAAGTTCCGCAATTCTAAGCTCTCTTCCGACAATTTGCCGCGACGTCCCGCTGGCGATTTCAAGGTTTTCACTCATTCACGGTGCCGTGACCTTCCCATAAATCACTGCAATTCCGCGTGTCCCCCATGCCATATCGAGCGATTCGCGTGCGCATCTGCATATCGGATTACACGGGACGCGAAGGAGGAAACGACCCCCGCGTACGGAGGTATAGACGCGCGCGAACGTGGGGCAATCGCATGCATAAATATGTAACATTGAATCGATGTTTTGCGTTCCCGTCTAATTGGCCTCTCGCAATCGTTTCTACCGGCTGGAACATTGCAACGGAAATCAAATATCACCAGGATCTCTCTTCTACGCGCGGTTTTCTACGAGATCGTGAAATCCTCCGGCGTTTGCAGAGCATACTGCCTTAATTTACGATCAGCGCGACGTACGCGCCCTTCTTGAGATACTACATCATGTATTTACCACGAAAACCTGAAAGATCCATTTGAAGATATCATCAAACAGTAAAGCAGATAAGTACAAATGGTCTCTTCAAATCCGTTGCGTGCACATACGTATATGTAACTATTATTTATGGAATACGTGTGTTATTATTACATAAGATAATTAAAAAGAAGGGATTGTGTTTCTGGTAAATTAAAAATTACAAACATGGTTTGCGGGTGTTTCTCGAATAAACGCGATACTTCACGGACACTGTCGAGAACTCCGTTTGAGCCTCATTAATTTAATAGCAGGAAATTTAAAACAGGCTGCTATAAAATATCGCAGACAAGATGGCCGTCATATAGAGCGGCTCTATTATATTAACAACGTATACAATAAAGTTACACCGCATCATGTCCCCGACGATTTAATCGATTATATACGGCGAGAATGCGGTATTCGCGAGCCGCCACCGGACGACAGGAGTAAAAAAATCGCGGAATGTATGAGCCGATCGATACGATTCGATCGCCTCGCGCGAGTCCAGAGGACTTGATAGAGGCCTCACATTGGCCGGCAAATAACCGCGTGTTTATCCCGGGGTATGCTAACGATTTCGTGGAAGAGAGCTTGCCGAGCGTGCAACTTGAATCTATCCATCTAGACGTGTCTACCGAGACCCACTTTATGTCCTACATACTCTCTTTTCCCTATCTTCTCTCTCTCTCTCTCTCTCTCTCTGTCTTTCCATTTACTTCCCCGCACCCGTGCATGTCCGTAATAACGCGTCTAACGCGCGGGTAATTGTAAGTACTGACTAGCTGATGGGTCGGCAAAATCGAAAGCCAAAACACGTCGGAAAAGCCAGAAGATAAGCGAGACCAAGAAGGAACAAAGAACAAGGCAGTAAGAAGGAGAGTTAGAAAAAAGTAAATTTTTCGTCATCAGATTTGCATAGAAGATCAATTTTAACGTGATCGAAAAAGATTTCCAATCTGCATTATTTTTAGATTTATATCTTTTTTCCAGTAGCTATTTCCCATGGCTAACTTTTTGTACACAAATCTATTAATATGCAAATTACTTTGTCCCATTTCTTTCTTTCTCTCCTATTTTATTAATAATAAATTATGTACTTATTATCAAATTAACTTAAATCATTTTCTTTCATCATTTTATTAATCAATATGAATAATTAATGAATATACTGGTTTTTTGAATAATGGAAAATTACACCATCAGAAAAAGAAAAAAAATACAAAAGTGAACGATAGACTTTTTCAGAACTCCTAGGATATGTAAATTTAAAAAAAATATATAAAAATAAAAGAGCCATTGGTAAAAATGTTCTGTTACATCTCAAAGATAAAGGTATGAAAAAGGAAAGAAGAGAATGAAGGATGAGTTGGTCGAAGAAGAAGACTCTTGGAGAGAGATATTTAGAATACTTGGCGTATCTGTCTAATGAGTATTCCCAAGCAAAAGAGAAGCCAAAGGGAAATCTTTTCTTTTTCTTCACGTCCCTGTCTCGTATGCGTGTCATTTGCATAACGATCGAGAAAGTATGAGAGGCAGATGGAAGAGCGATGGGAAGCCCTTTAGGGTGATCAGGGTTTTTGCTTCAGTTTGTTTTACGCATTCCTGAACGACCACTTTACGATTTCCACCGCGTTACGACAATGTAAATGTCGAGAGCAAAGTGTGATGATAAAAGGCCCTCCGAGAAACGAGAGGACGAATATTAGTAAAATTAAGAAGACGAATGTATACAGCTGCCGCGAAGTACAATACGGTTCTTCTGTCCTTACTCGAGGATCGTAGAAACTTGGAAAATGCAAGACTTCGCTTATTGCAGTTGAGGGAACTCTTTATTTCGCAAGCATTAGAAAATATTATGTATGCTTAACAATTCTCACGTTCGTCTTAAGCGTTCCTTTCACAATCGCGGCAAGACGAGCGCCTGACGTGCGTTTTTCCTGAAAAATAGCGCGGAGAGCACGCTCGCTCTATCATATCGGCATTCACGTCGCACATATGATTACGCGATCTGGCACGATAATTATCCCGCATCGCCGTATGCGCGATTCATCGGCTAACACGTCGCGAAGTGCAATTGCGTGCGAAGAACGAGAGAGAGTGCGTTATCGTGCGCGCGGTCTCTCGGGGCCAGGTGTTATTATTCTTACCTGATTATTATTCTTAGCCGCCGCGAATAGGCTGGCCGGTCGACGATGCACCGCTCTTCCGAGAAGTGATACTTAATTAATGGGCGGCGGGAGAGGGCGAGAGGGAGGGGGTAGAGGGAGAGAGAGATGAGCAAAGAACAAACAGCGGGACAACCAGGTAGTCTACTCACGTAGATCTCGCGTTTTCACTCGGCGACCAGCCGTGTAACGTCTCGTTGTCGCGACGGGAAACACACTGTCGACTGCGCGAGGTACAATTTTTACATCTCTCATCTTAACATCGTTAACTGCCACGGATGAATCAAATCGACCCACACACGACATTCCCCCGTATTGGTTATTCCTATTTTAAGCCCAACTACCTCTCAGCAAATACTGTTTAGCTTTATTAAGTAATCTAACGAGCTCCTTTACTTTTAAGAAAGCTGAGATTGCAGGATGAACGATCGCACGAAGGTCGTGAGAGGAGACAGGAGCACCACGACGACGGGGAGAGACAGGCGAGACGGTCGCTAATGCGACCATCAAAGGGACGGGAAGAGCAGCGCCGGTCACATCTGGCTGGACGATCCGCGCGTGATCTTTGTGCTTTATGGGGCGTGCGGGGATAAAACGACGGCAGGACGTTTTGCAAATACGAGTGTGCCGCGACCGTAAAAGGGCAACGCGCTCCCTTCCCGCAAAGAGAGAAAGAATGTCATCGTCGCGGAACGACGCGACGGCTCGTACACACCCACAATGGCGATCGTCCTATTCAATGTCCTTTCCACCATTTCGCGTTCGTGAAATGTCGCCAGTTGTAAAAATCCTCTTCCTTCTTTCTAGAGGAGATCTTTCTCCCTTTATAATGTTCCGCTTGCAACCGCGCGCTTCCGTTGTTTTGAGAATATTACGGCTACGAAGATACCGAGGTTTATGAGTTGGCTCCGTACGGTTTAATATTCATACTTATTGTCAGAATAGAACATTGGCAAAATATAATATTGTAACGAATAATATAATTTATATAACGCATTTTACTCCAAAAGATATTTAATTTGATACTCGATATATATTATGAATTAAGAATTCATGTTTATACACTGTCACAAGCAATGTGTGAATATCACACATTTTTGGCATGATGTGTGTCCCTCGTTTTAAAAGACGCCTATGACTGTGTGAATTTTTAAAAAACCGTGCTGGGAGTGTGAATTACAGATTTTTCATTCAGAAAAAATTCATATATTCATAGACAACTTAAAACGGGGGATACGCATCATACGCCAAAAGTGTGTGATATTCACACATTGCTTCTAACAGTGTAGAAATAAAATAGTGACAAGATAAATGTTGTTAATTAAAATCTTGTAATTTATAAATGAGATGAAAATGTCTAATAATTATCACGTGGAAAACGTTTTAGAAAACGTGCATTTTTTTCGCAAGCCGCGAACAATAGAAGTGTGGGAGTTTCGATGTACTTTGTACATGCTGTCGCGTGGCTGAGTGAGCACGTAGGAGGCATAACTTGCCTTTAATTAATAAAGCAGAGAGATGCAATTAAGAAAATGATCGCAATCGTTGATAAGTAACCCCGGTGAATAATAAGCGAGACAGTTATTATATCATAAAGCTTTAACAGATCGTTAATAATGATTCTCAAAGCCACCAAACCAATCATTAACAGCTGCATTACTGTAAGTATCAATGGATAAAAATTCGAAATACTTGTTCTTTTTAATTCTAATCTTTCAAATTATTGATTGACATAACGGAGCTTCATATGAGCTCCGTTATGTCGATCAATAATTAACTTTCAAAAAAAAACAATTTTAGAGTAAAAATTATTACTTTTCGTTTTACTTTCCACCTACATGCAACCTTTGCTAACAGTAAATAGTTTAACAAAGCACTGAAT
>VBVR01003051.1:0-19289 GCA_011638315.1 Tetramorium parvispinum | reverse complement strand
ATGAAAAAATCAGAGAGAATTTATAAAAATTTTTCGAAATATTAGTTATCCTATGATTACCATGATTTTTAGACTAAATTTTTAAAGAAAATTCTCTCCGTGTACATTTCTTTAAACAGAATTAAATTTTCACTTTAATTTTTACATAGATATTTTCAATAAAACATTTTGAAAGAAATAAGGTAATAAATAAAACTATTTTATTTTAAAAGTAAGAGTATAAAAGAACGTGAAGATAGTTTTTAAATTTTTATATAAAACAAAAAATAAAATAAAAACTCTAATGAAACAAAAAACATATTACAATGAATATTTTTTTCAATATTCATCATTTTCATCTTTTGTTTTTAGCAAGAATTTTTAATGAACAATGTGAAGAAGCTTCTTCGAACGTACAAAAGTTAATTTATTCCTTATGGAAGACTAAACATATGATCATAATTTATTAAATAAATTGTATTAAATATTATTAAATAAATTTTTGTAGTCAGATAACCGATATTTACAGTAGATATTTACTAACTAAAAAATATAATTTATTTAGCGATTGTTAGAAAAATTACATCTTATATCTATCTTTTCCATATTATATGGCCATCATATTAAAGTTTATCTTAAAAAGACACATTTCAAACGTATTAATGTACGTGTTTAAAAAATACGAATAGAATTAGAAATTTTAAAGATGTTGTGATTTTAAACGATAAGAAACGCGTAAAAAGTGCCTCAACAAAATTATACATATGCATGCATAAAAGTAACACACTTGGATTTGCAGTGTAAGGATGATTCGTTACTGCCTCGCGCGCGTGATCTGTAAATATTTTCCATCACTAATTGCAACGATAGCGCGCATTTGGCGCATTAATACCGCCGTAGAGTATGTATTTTCGCATTTACTTTTTTTCGCGGTTCGGTATATTTTACAATCTCGGCTATGTAGATTCGGTACTCAAAGCGATATTATCGTGCGCGCGATAAAAAGTACCGAGATATCCAGCGCAAAGTGCACACGTATTAAGATCCGCTTTGCTTTCAGTGGAATAATGCACCGGTGCTTTCAGAAACTATCGTATTCGCTTTATCCTGAGTTAGATTTGAAGGGAAGCCATTTAAGGGACGAACGAAGCGCGTTAAGCCGATTAAAACTCCCGAAAGTCTGAGAGAGCGCAATTAGAAAAAATAATTTTCCCAAGTCCGACAAACCGCGCTCGAATCGAAAACTTCTTTTTTTCCTCTATAAAGCGTTTTAAAATATAGAGCAAAAAATTATTTTAAGTTTCAAAAAATCGATATATACTCTTAAATCATGTCATTTATTGTTATATTGTTCAATAACTTAACGGAGTTATCGTTGAACCCGAAGGGATATTTTATATTTCACTTTGTAAAAATGAGCTTCCGATCGAAAATCGGCGATCTTGCCGAATGGAAAGACGACGAGATTTGTAGATAAGATTTTTGCCTCGACAACTTATCGGACATGTCGACAACTTGAAATCGCTTCTCTCTTTCAAGACGTTCTTTAGCTTTAGCGAAAAGGAAGAAATCGCATGGGAATGCACCAGAAATTCACAAAATATCGTTCCTTACGACTTTTTCCTACTTTTTCGTTTCTAAAAGGGAAACGATCCGAGGATATCAAGGGGATAAAAATAAGTACGAAAAAGCATCTGCAAACGGATCCCAAAAGCGAGCCCGTCGGACTTGCTTTAAAAAGTGGGAAAATTGCCGGAGTTGCGCACAATTTCGCGCTTCGAAGAAGATAAATTAGGATCAACACTTCATTTGTGTAAATATTTTATTTTGCAAAATGTAATTTCCGTCTTGGATTGTGCTCCGCGTGGGCTTCGCATTACGAAATTTCAATATTAATAAATTTCAACGATAGAATCTCTACCTCGGTAGCTCTCTAACTCGTTCTTTAGCTTGACGCGAAATTAACTTGACTTAAATTAACCTGGAGAACAGAAAAAAATGAATTTTTTTCAGTGTATACATTAATTTCTGTCGTGGGTAGACATTTTCGAGCAAATTTAATATAATAAAATTTGATAAATGCAATCAAACTTGTCATTGGAAGGACACTTTCGATGGATTATTTCGATGTCTAATCGTTTAAATCGTATTAATGATTTAACGAGTCGAAAAAAGAACTCGCAACGAGTAAATTCTGTGCGGCTATTATTAATTTACACTATAAAAAAGAGAGTCTCTGGATGGCGTACTCGACTAGCTGTTTTATTGAACTAATACCTGCGAAAAAATTCATTTACTACAATGTATAGACGAGAAAAAAACCAATCACGATTTCTCGCTTTTACTGTCAACACTGCAACGGTAGAAATTTTATAGTTATTACTTCATAATAATAAAATACTCCTCATAGAGACACATTTTTCAATTTCAAGCTAGATTGATAGACTTGATTGCGCAAATAAATGCAAGTTCTTCGTTCGCGACAGAAGTAATATCATAGCTGAAAGACGCGAAAACACAACGCGCGGATCGATCAGGCCAATTAACGCGCGTTTAAATTTATCTATCGACGTACTCTTGTCCTGGCAATTAATTACTTATTTAATTAACCAACGATGTTTCCACAACAGTAACACGCAGAGATGGATCGGACGAGAATGTTTAGCGTTTGTCGAATATTCGAGGCGATCGATCATTGTGTTTGAGGCGTCGCCGCTTCGCACCTGGTTATCGCGATCGCGATTACTCGAATAATTAATAGCGAGTTACATCGTAATTTATTATGTCGCTATCTCGTTCCGCCGATCGCGGAATTCATACGCGGCTGTACTTTTCGACCGGCGCGGACAAAATGATTATGTTTTATCGTACATTTCCGCGGCAAGAGGGACGTGAGCGCGCGCCATTAAATGTAAAGCCGCACACGTATCCGTTTTATTACGAGAAATATGATTAATGAATCTCGTCGGGCGCGAACGCGACGTTAACGCGCGCCAGTTGAAACATATTCATTATTAAAACATTCGTTCGTTAAAATCTGAAGAGGATCGCACGTGCTTATGCGCACCGAGTTACGTAATTACGATACAAATTATAATTTTTACCGGAAAAAAGATCCGACGCAGTCAGACGGAAGTTTTTCAGCGACGCACGTTTCGTAATTAACCCCTCAAACGATAAGCGAATTTAAAGAAACGAGACAAAAGAAAAACAAGTCCGTTCAACGTTTGAAGTAAACGCGATTTGTTCGATGAAATGGAGCTCTGCTCAAAAATTCACCAGGCACGAGTTCCATTGCGTAATGAATTAATGAGAATTAAGAGATGAAGTCGTGCAAAGATTAATTTGGATACCAGAGATTTGTCCTTCCTTTACCATTACAGTCGTGCGTTAAATTACTTGCATTTCTGATGAATGAATTTTTTTTCCAAATATTACAGAAGCGCAAATAGCTGTGGAAGTCATATTCTCAAATCGTATTTAATCACATTAAAATTCACGTGCATTTTTGCAGAATTTTTACGTGAGTATATTCATTGTAAAGCCTAAATTACTCAAAGAATCCGTAAATGAAGGGCAGTACAGGAAGTCTAGCGTGCCCTGCATTGCTGAAATAACAAGTCGAGTGGCCTTTGCAAGTCTCCCTTAGTATTTAAAGGGTTAATTTTCCTCGCAGCAAATTATATAGCGTACGTTATATTATTACAATAAATTCCCCCTTTCGTCCCTTTGGCACCTGAGACATTTAAGAAAAGAGAGTTCCACGGCGAAGTAACGAAGCGATTACGGCGCGCATTACGGTTTTCGTGAAAAATGATGTCTCTGAAGATTCTCTCGTTGCTGCACGGCTTAAGAAATCAAATTACCATTCTTTGCATAAAAATTTCTCCCGCAGTTGAAATGCAACTCCGCGGAAATGTATTCTCGGGTCAAAGCGACGGAGAAAAGCTGCGTATTTTTTACATGTATCAGAGCACCGTGGGGTTATTAATACGTACTCCGCAACGCGAAATGTATTCTCTGCCGCTGTATACAACGGGCGAGGCGGGCGAGCTCGCGAAAGCGCGTTATGACGATTTCGCGTTTCCCCGCGCGAGGGAGGGAACAATATTATCTGCGTGCGCTCGCTTCCTGTTCGCGCGAATATTCGTGGGGAAAAGCACGAGGCGGTCATGTACCCCCGTAATCAGTTCAAAACGCGAGTTGAGCCTGGACGCATTCTGTATTAAACCACACGTACATGTACATCTCTGCGCGAATTAACCTTTGACACGTTAATACCGCATCCATTTCGATTAATTTTTTAAAAGCCTGAATAAAGCCCGTATATCACGAATAAATGTGGCAAATACGTGAATTTTTTATACGTATATATACTTGTGTCATTTAGTTTAATCGATCTCTGTTGATGATACATGTAGCTTTCTAAATCGGGTTATTGTGGTTTGCGTTTATTCGTTAATAGGCGTAATACCGGACGTTGTTTAACCAAATCAAAATATCCGGGGAATGGCTTGGACAGTTTTGTCATATTTTCAGTGTATATTCCCGTGTATTGTATCTATTCTTGGAGATACACGATGATTGCGTGAGATGTATCTATAAATAATTTTGTTAACTAACTTACGAGAATAAGAAAAGCACATTTACGGCACGAGAGTTTGCACGATAAATGGCACGTTGAATCCCAGAGACCGTCACGACGTTTTGGTTTAAGAATTAAATCCGCGATTACGCGTCGACAGCTTAGTCCGCCGCGATTTATCGCGCAACCTTCGCAGCCTTTTTAAAGCGCACAAGTGGGTCATTGTCTTTGGGCGAGAGCGGGCGGCCGGCGAGGAAACCAGATTTCTTTTTCGATCCCCTCCGTTTCCTGCAAACCTTGAAATAACAGGGCCCCGCTGTTGAAGGCCGTCCACCTGAAAAACAGCTTGAGTTCTATTTTTTTTTTCGTCTGTTCTTCGTCAAGTTAATTTCGCGTCAAGCTAAGGAACGAGTTAGAGAACTACCGAAGTAGAGATTCTATCGTTGAAATTTCATAATGCGAAGCCCACGCGGAGCACAATCCAAGACGGAAATTACATTTTGCGAAAAATAAAATATTTACACAAATGAAGTGTTGATCCTAAATTTATCTTCCTCGAAGCGCGAAATTGTGCGCAACTCCGGCAATTTTCCCACTTTTTAAAGCAAGTCCGATGGGCTCGCTTTTGGGATCCGTTTGCAGATGCTTTTTCGTATCTTATTTTTATCCCCTTGATATTCTTGCAGGATTAATCAAATATTTTGGTTATTATAATAGAATTCAATATTTTGTAACTTATGTATAATAATCAAAATATTTGACCAATCCTTCAAGATTTTCCGATTCGTCTGTTTTCAATCAGACTTTTTTCGATGTTTTTTTTTTAATTTTTTCCAGTGTATATAAAATAAAATATAAAAATACAGTCAAAAATTACAACTGCGAAAGAGGTACAATAATATATTTAAAATTGTTTATAAAGGCAAGAATAACGAAAAAACTTGATGTAAAATTTAGCCGCTGAGCGAGTTTCATTTCCACAGTAACGTCGCCCGATCAAATTTTGCTGAGACAAAGATGTTTCCAAACCTCTGGAGAATTCGAAACACTTCTAAAGTTCCATGCAAAATGTAGAGAACACTCCGTATACACGGGTATATGCAGTCTCGATTACACGTAATATTATAATCTACGGAATTCAACCGTATTAGAAACTTTGAGTAAATAACTATCCCGTATTTATCCGCGACAACTTTCGCTACAAGTCGCTGATCATCATTTCCCGAACGAGGATCACGCGGATGTCTGCGTTTTTTTTACAACCTGTACAGATGAAAGAGGTACGAGGAAAGAGAGGGAAAAAAAAGGGCAGGAAAGGTCTCGTCGCGAGGCGTCCCCGCTTCCGCAGGCACGGCAAACGAGCTAATGGGCAGTTATGAACTTTCTTCATCTAAGTTTCGAGGACTTTTTTGCGTATAAATTGAAATTTTTATCAGACATTGCGAGCCCCTTTAACGAGCGTCTCTTAGCGTGCGCGCGCGCGCGGAAACTTTGGAGATCTCGGTGATCAACCTGCACCCCGGGCCCCGGGTACGCTTGAATTCAGAGCCAGAAATATGAATTTTATAACATCTTGTACTATGACTTGTCGCCCAAGTTGTTTCGCCGTAGTTAATACACTTCTCGAATGAATATAATAATATCGACCAGAAAGAGAGACAGAGAGCGAGAGAAAAAGACAAAAAATGCTGCGACGGTAAATCGAACGTGACTAGTCGGCGACTTTACGCGAGAAACACTCGAGGTCATTGTTCAAACAGCACTGACGAACAAGAAGAAACTGCACTCGTAAATTTTACGTTCACAATCGCAATCCTTCCGCGTGATTTACTGCATTTTCCCGCGTGACAAAGATATCGTATCAATTACAGTACACAATTTGAAATATAGTTTCATACGCAGGAGAGAAAAGTCCTCGTACGTAAAGAAAAATATTTGCCTTCGGAGAGTACAATTCGCTCGAGAGTCGTTGAGCCCGGAACAATTTCCAACGGAGATCATTACTTCGCGAAAGTTGAATCGTCAGCTGTTGAATTTGTCAATTTAGAGAACGTAAACTTGCAGCGTAACAAATTGCTCGAGTAAACTATTTCTTCTCCGCTCTCTCCTCTCTCGCTCTGACTTTTCACGCTCGCTTCCACGCGTATACAATACGTCCGTCATTTATGTTAATACGCGTAACCTTTAGAAACGCGAAAGGGATTAAAGGGCGGACGAGCGAGAGAGCCCCTATTTTTATAACGTAGCGCGACTGCGCAATATGTTATCTTCTCGCGCGGGTAGACCACTCGGATGCTGCAAAGTATTTCGAAGCTGTCAGTAGCACTTCCTGCACCCGTCGGTTTTCTTCCCAGCGCTTCCGCCGACCGACTGGAGAGTTTCTTTCCCGCACGTCGCAATAAAAATGAAAACGCCTTTCCGCGAGCTTTCTGGAACAAGCGCCGCTGCTCCCTGGCTTTGCGGAGATCACATTTATTCTAATCCGATCGCTGGCTGTTGCCCCACGCATATCGCGTGGAAGAATCTCGTTCGAGCAACATCGATCTTTCGGTTCGACGTATCCCTTCCTTCCCCTCGCGCACTCCAACAGCTTTTAGATCGCTTTTCGCTCGTTGCTATTCAGCTTCCGGACCGTTTCTAATTCTTCAAAATACGTTTGCCGTTTGAAGCTGAGAAAATAATCCGTGGGAGTAGCGCTGCCGCCGGCGGATATGATAAAATTGATCACGATTTTTATTCACTCAGACTTAACTAGCGTGCGCTAATTAATAATTTGCGTTTCCCAGTTTTATTTAAATTACGATATAATATGTAAATTAATATATACTATATGTAATACATAATATTACGCGGGCGCGATGCGATTTCCCGTCTCTCGCAAATACGTATTTGAAGGGCGTGCAAAATTAATTACGGCTGTTTAATATTTTCCGATTCACCGTCGAGAATTTTAATGGCGGGAAATAACATTTCTATTTATAAAGATCCCGGCGAGCTTAATAATCGATTAGTTTCGAAACGAGAGTGACGCATTCGCGTCCTCCGGGAACCTGTCGAAGCACCACTTTATTTCACTCGTGCCGCATCGGAACGGAGTGCTTCAGAGACTCTGGCTGTTACCACCGGTCCGTTCTCTCCCTCTCGCGCTCTCTTTCTACGCCCCGGTATCATTAGGCGAGAATTTATGGGCCGCCGCCCCAGATACGTTTGCGGAGAAACAGGCGAACACGGAAATAGCGAGAAAGTCTACCCCCGGCGCGCGCGCTGCCCCTATACCTGCTCTTTTACACGGGTCATTTTTTTGTCGCGCCTCAGCTATCGCATAATTTCGTAACACCGTCAGACAGGCGACGACGCACCGGCGTTTTCATGGAAAACAACGTCGAAGGGTAGGTTATTAATCGGAGGCCGGAATACACGAGTATTTCCGTCAGGAGTGGGTCAAGTTTACGGCGCATCATGCCGACGAATTTTTCCAAGAAGACTCGATTCTCTCTCATTCGCGGGATAATGATCGATCTATTACGCAAGAGCGGATGGGCCGTCGGCTTGCGCATTGAGGGAAGAATTTATCGATAGCTTCGATAAAGGGGGAGGGGCTTCGACATCCTCGTCGAGGGAAAAATGACGAGAAAATTGGCCGGATGATGTATTCGCCATTAAAATGTAATGCGGCAGAAGTGGGACACCTCGTATAAATGCAAATTAATCTCGTTCTTAAAAACTTATCGTACTTTCGTAATATCACGAACTTACAAATTATCTATCTGTGATACGAAAATGAAGGAAAGAAAGGTATATATACCTAATAAAACAAGTCGTCGTTGAAAGTTGAGTCTTCTTTGACCTGGTTCGCGGTATATTACCGCGTACGCCAGCCGAACGACGTTAGAAAGTTAATGAAGCGACGTAAAGTGCAAAGTTTAAAAGTCCCTCTTGTAAATTAAGTCATATCGCGCGGGCAAATGATCGATCAGCTATCAATCGCCATCGTGATTGAAGAAATTCGAGCGGGAGTATATATGCGTGTGTTGCTGCAATAATGTCTGCTAAAACGCAGGCGGCGAATTCAAAATTTAGTTCTACGACCGAGGCTGCATTCCTTCAAGTAACGAGATCATCCACCGTTATGGCCGGATGCACTATAGGGGAATTTAGGTGCGCTTGCGCAAATAAAGGGGGGACTTTACGTCTCGTTGCGGGAACAGAACGTTCTAAGTGAGTGTCGAAATCGATAAAAGTACGTGATGCGTTTTCATTGACCAAGTCAGAAGCGTTTACGCTCTTTCGTAACTCGATTTCTCGTACGGTGGAAAAATTACGGGGCATATAAAATAATAGAATTTTACAGTCGTCTCTTTAATTACAACACTTTACAGCTAATTCAATCGCTCAGTAATCATATATGTACAAGTAGGATTTTTCGTTTCAATCTATTCCCCCATAAAAGAGATCGATGGTTGCGTGGGCGACGGTTAATGGATCGAAACTCGAAAAGGGCGTCGCGGAAGTCGATTTTGAGGCTGGAGGTAATCACGGGGAGGTGCAACGACCCCGTTACCGCCAAACGAGTTTGCCCCGGAACCAACCTCACATGCAACATCAATTTTTCTCGGAGCGTTTCAATCCCCCTTTCGTCTGCCAAAATAACATGCCACCTTCGATTGGGATTTGGATTTAGTCCCGATGCAGCACTTGGAACGGTAATGGCGCACCTAACAGCCGCCGAAAATCACGACCGAATGTGCTATCCTTCGTCGTTGCTGGCAGTCAGCGGTAATAACTGATAACATTCGGGCGTCCTGACCGCGCATGAAGGGGGCGGTCCGCCGGGTCGTGCCTGCAGCCCCGCGCATCAATCTTCGCGATGTCCGCGGATAATGCAAAGTAAAAAGCACGGTTGAAATTTACCAACCGTAATGTGTGGTAAATGATACAACAGCGCCATACATCATGATTATCGCAGGAGTATGGAGTTCTCCGTTGCAGATGTATGTAAATGAGGCTGCGAAATTTGCTATGTGTTATTTCGGCGGAGGGGACTTCACTTATCCTTACCAGCCGTCGCTGCGCCCACAATTTCCCAGAAAATACAGACTTTTAATCTTCCCTTCGTATGCGCAACAATAAAATTCTGCTCGCCCGCGGAATGCGCACTTTCCGCAGGCCAGCAGTGTATTTTGTAATA
Source organism: Tetramorium parvispinum (assembly GCA_011638315.1). NCBI lineage: Eukaryota > Metazoa > Arthropoda > Insecta > Hymenoptera > Formicidae > Tetramorium > Tetramorium parvispinum. The sequence goes on along the minus strand of VBVR01003051.1, from coordinate 9,537 downwards.
ACAAAAATTCGCAATGTCGAGCTGTGTGTATAACACAGTTTGCTGTTGTGACAGAAAATTACTTTTGCACGCGCAAGCTGACCAGACTCGCGCGGAACGGACTAAATACCTCGGCTCGGCAATGTTTTTATTATAAAATGTTCCTTCTCACGAGATTTAATGCGATTTAATGTAATATAACAAACGCTCTATTGATCGTATTTTTTTTTTAAATATAAATTAAACGCGCGGCGGTAACGGTAATTTTATCTCGGTCATCAGAAAGTTACGTGCCTGCAGAAATTATCGCGTGTGCCATCCTTAAAATCACGTTTAAATAATTTACTAATAATAACTACTTTAGTAACCGCAACTAATCGTCGCGCAATTATTTGCTAATTGTGCGCTACATATTAATGGAATAATTTGTAATTTGGTCATCCTTGTATATTATTCAGATTATTTATTAATAGATAACCTATCGTGGCATAACATGGTATATATAAATTAACGGGACGTATATAAATTAATGATATTAGATAGACGCTTTTATACCTCGCGGCTCACGTATTTGCTCATTTTGTTCCCCCTTTGACTTTTTCTACGTGTCTTGCGTTTTTACTTCCGTTTCCCTAATTCCAGTATCGCTCAGTTTGCCTCCCCCTATTCGTCACTCAAATCCATCTCCTTTCTTCTTTCCACGCCCACGTAATTGCGATTCATCCATCACGCGCTTGTCCATCCGTCGTTGTCGTGCCCTTTAAAGCAACTCCGCAACCTCTTGCTTGCACGAGTGCGCTCTACGTTGTTACACGCGCCTGTTACATCCGCAAATTTCATTTACATTAATTACCTTTGCGACGCTTTACATGTGCCGCGCACAATTATGCATATACGCAATAAAATTTAATTATATTTGTTGCTCGCTCCAAATGAATTTCACGGTATTTATGCGTAATAACAATGCTGCTATTCGGCATAAAGCAGGATTTGAAAGTTAACGGCGCCCATTACTTGACGCTATAAAATCAATCGTCGTTTCTTCGAGTCTTTTTTAATTCTTCTTCTTTCGCTGGTAACTTTGATTTCTTCGTAGATAAAAGACAGCGAATCCTTTCATCAACCCTTCTCGGATCGGTGGGCTCTTTAATGATATTCCATTGTAATTAACTGCTGAACGTTCCAAGCGTTTCGTTTCAGAACTAATAAACGTTTACAGTCTGTTCATTCTAATCGCCATTATAATTTCCATTTTTGACAAGCTTCTTGATAATGTCCCTGTTTGTTTTCGTGTCGCAAGTGAAACCATAAATCAGTGCACTCTAATCTCCACAGAAAATCGTTATCGGGATGTAATTTATTATCAAATGACGAACAGTTATTACTATGTCGCTTTGATCTTTCCTCCAGGCTTAAGTACTTTTCAAGCTTATTCGTACACTCAAGCTTATCTTTTATAGTGTAAAGAATTCTGAGTGTTATTCTCATAAAAATATGATAAAATATTTTTATCTGCCATTTACTTTTACGCTTTAACCATTATACAAAAATAGAATGAATTATCCCGCAAAACTTTAATCGACAACAAAAATAAATTTATAACGTGAAATAAATATATAACTACAACGCTGCGAATGAACAAAACGAATGGTTAAACCCAAAAATAAACTCTGCATAAATTCTCTTTGTATAAATTCACAATGCGGACATATTATATTTGAAAAAAGATACCTCGAAAATATTCGATCCTAAAATTCTTATCGCACGAGAATTAATCCGGTCAATTACTTTCGAAACGAAATTATTCCCTCCTAATTCCGATAGTTCTCCATTACGGACTGGAAAAAATACCCATGAAGCGCCTTTTCCTTTTTTTTATAGCCTCATCCCTCTTTTTTTATCGCAGTCCTCTCTTCCTGCGATCACCACGACTGGCTTTTCGAAAAATCGTTATTCCAGACGAATTATCGGCAACTGCTCGATAACCCGTTTCCGGGTATGCGCTCGTGCCGTGCGGCGACGCATTGCGGCACGCAACGGGACGTACGTCGTACGTCTTCCGACACACGCCGCGCGCATCTGCCGCGCCAAATAGATACCAGCTTAAGATTTATGCAAACACGAATCTCGGCGGCTCTCGCAGGAGAGGGTGAAGTGAGCGAGCGGTGTTGTGGGTATGCATGCGCCGCTCGTTCGCTCGCCCAATACGAAATACAAAGCGATCCGCGCGCGAGGCTGTACAAGATCTGTGCGCATATATATATATATATATATATGCACCTATTCGTCGTGCCTTTACACACGTAACCATGGCGCCATGCGTAATATCGTATACTGCGCGCAATATCGGTTCGATCGGGTTTCTGCGGGTAAAGCGAGAGCGTACAATGGATCTGATGTCTCGATCGCGCTACCGTCGTCGTCGTCGTCGTCGACGTAGTCGTCGGCACCGCCGCCGATGCCGGTATTTCCACCCACGTGGGGTCCTTCCGGAATTTATCGCGCGCGCCCCGCAAACTGCTCCTCCGGATCCTCCGGCTCCAGATATACCGCGAGAATCGGAATTTGTTGATCGGCGACCGATTCCGCGCACATTGTTGTTGGGCTTTAAGCCGGAAGACGCTTTATCTCTTTCTCTCTCTCTCCCTCTCATGCTCCCCCTCGTACTATCACTTTATCGTTGTGAACTGCCGCTGTCGACGCGGATTCCCGACATAATCTTGATTGTAACGATGAACAATGAGATAAAATCGTAATTACTGAGAGTTGTATGCGACAGTAGCATTTATATTACATGCAAATCAAGGAATATATGACAAGTATACCGTTCAATTTTTTTCGAAACTGAAAATATTTCCACATTAATTTGCAATTCTTTAAATTATAGAATAATTTTATTGAATTTAGATTTCCGAACTTAACGTGCAAGTGCTTAAATTTTTAATAAACATGAAACACGAGGGAGACTGTATTATTATTTTCCCTAGCTTGCTTGCTGAAATGTTTATAGTTTGAAAAACTGCAGATCATTTCTACTATATCACATTTTCGTAAGATTTTAACAACGTGTGGTAACTGGAAAAAAGATTTAGACTGGTCATAATTCTGACACTTCGACTCACCAAACAAAAGCCACAGATATAACCGTTTACACCTCGACTGTTGGGGAGAATAACTTTAGGCTTTATGGCTTCGTGTTTACGACTGCTATTTTTCTATCTATATCTTTTATATATATATTTTTTTCAATTTTGTCTTCTGTAAGATTTCACGCAGTATAAAGACGAGAATTTAGGCGAAAGTAGGTCAATAAGATATTCGTAAGAATTAAATTACGTTGAGCGCTTTGCAAGTTAATTTCTAACTCGTAAACTAATTTCCGTAGTACAATAAGATCAGATTATAGTTATTATTAACACGGATAAGATAGCAAGTAGATGTACGCTTCATTTCGTTCGCGCAGTATACGCGCTATCTTAATAAGAGATAAATTTACGCGAGTAAACGCAAACGGTAAAAAATAATCAGGTGATTGACTGTAAAAAAATAACTATATCGTAGTAAACGTGCGTCACGTGGAGAGAACAGTGAACTGTGGAGATAAATTATATACCAGTACGTGTCTGCCGCCGCAAGAAGAAGATCGAAGCGTAATTGGCAATTTGCCTTAACACGAGGATTTAAAAGAACGAGAGATTAATCGGGTGGGCGCACATAGGAGTCGCCAGGAGTTTCGTGAGCGGCGTTTTACACGGGAATGACGATGGAAAAGTTCGACGCGCGATTAATAATTCAGCCCGCACCGCTTTCGCCTGGACCGAATTTCCAAAATGTGCAGTCGTGGATCCCGACGACGTCTAGATCCCGCAGCGTCACCGCTGGAATTTTCCTGCCTGCGGTGGCGGATCGAGCCGACGGTAGGATCCTTCAGGAATTTATTGCGTCCCGCGAAACTATTCCGGAATCGGGAAACATCTTGACTTGGAATTCGTCGATCGTTACCTTGCGCCACTCTTTCGTCATTGTTTCGCGCGCGCGCGCATCGGAAGGAGATTGCACTTCGTTACCGTCAAAACCGCATCCTAGTGCCGGCGAGATCGTAAAACGAACGCTTCTCCAAGATATCCTCTTAAAAGTGAAAAGACACTTGTTTTATGATCCATTTCATAATATAATGATCACGTGCGCGTGCATTGATTAAAAATTTAAAAAATTTTTAATTAATTGAAGTAACTTAATTTATTATAGAAATAATTGATATGCCAAAACGGAATTAAATGATTAAATAAAGTGTTTGATTGAATTATTAAGAAAATTGAGGTCCGAAAAGTTAACATCTCGAAGTGCAAAAAATTGAAAATAAAAGAGCTGAACAAACTTCATGTCTACATGTTCATAAAAATTTATAAATTTTATAAATAAATGTAGACAATGTAATGGACAATCGGAATCTATATACAATTTATAATTTAAAAATATTTTTTATAATTATTTATATAATTTAAACATATATAATTAAAAAAAAACGCAAGATGCTGATAATGAAATTTTTTATTTTTAATTTTTTTACAAGGTGGACAAAAGTAATTATTTATGGACAAATGTGATCAATCATATCAATTTAGTAAAAATTCACATTTCCGGATGGCAACTTTACAGACCTAGGAAATTGACTTTAAAGTGGCGCACGGATTTATGACCAAAAGAAACGGAAGAAACTCTATTGGCACGACTGCAATATTTATATCCGGATTTAGTTATATCCATCGGCGCAATTGCAGCATTTATAACCAGTATGTAAACCGCGCCACAATCTATTGTGCATATTACGTTACGTGCGACATAGCGGCACAATAGCGCGTTAAAATGTATGAACGTTTCGGGCGAATTAATTCAGCACGCGGGGGCGTACGGTAACTTTAATTCGCCTCGTCGTCGGATAATTCTTCCAGGATTTATGCCGCATACGCGGACGCCTTTCGCGCCACCCCCGCGAAACGTCGTGTATTGAAATACGGATCGTCGCGGGTGAGCGACTCCCTCACGCTTCCATTGTTCCACGGCTCCAGACACGTCGTTATCACAGAGCCCGTGTGATAAGAGAGATGCCGTTACGCCGCCGAGAATGCGGCGGTATCGATATATACGTCTCCTCTGCTCACTCAGCTCGGCGGAGTTTCATCATCGGGAATATCTCAGGGCAGCGTTAATGTCGGCCCCGATTGGCTTTTACGTAAATAACGGATAGTTATATCCACACACATGCTGGTATTTATGTAAACGTCGGATTTAATCGCGTTACGCGATTCGGGTTCATCAATTATGTAGCCTGGATTTCGTTCTTCCCGGCACTTTTTCACATAAATCTTCTTAATATAAAACTAACATTGACTAACTAATTTCATCAACTTTGCTTACAATATTGAGTCTTACGGATATTTTAACACTCGAATATAGCATTCGGAATTCGGTTGATCGAAAACTGCCGCTTGCAGTTCAGTACTGCTCCCTTTTATAGAGTCTATGAGTAACAAAAAGTTATCGTACGTCTCTAAACTAGTTCCTATGACAATCTTTATCAACAAAAAAATTATTGTAGAGATCTGATAAAGTAGCGAAATATTTGTCCTCGCGCTCGGTACGTGTTTAATGGCTACTTTTTCTCTAAGGTTATCCTAGACTTTTTGTAATTTTAGAGTTTCATGTGCATTCTTAAAAAATGTACGTGGACACTGGTGTAACACACCGTTTGTACGACGAGCTCAAGCATAATATTATACTTCATCATGTTTATGTAATTTTAGATCGTTCAAGTTTTTTGTGAACGTAATCTAAATGTCGAGAACTAAAAGCGTTAGTGCTACACGACGGTCGGATCGATTTTGCAGATGCGGCAGCGACACATAATATAACCATTTAGACACGAGCTCTACCCCGTAGAATGTAGCTGACTTCGTAACTTTATATTATAACAGGATTTCTCTTTCCCAGTTGCCCCAACTTTATAGAATGAGTTTATGCAACTAATTGTTTTTAACATAATTTTGACGAGGCAAATTGTATTCGATCTAAAAATATATATAAATTAAATTACGAAAAGTTATTAATGTCTATACGTTACGATGCTTTTAAATTTATCATCGAGTGTCTTGAGGCAATATACGAGAGATTCGAGAGATCAGTAATGTTTCGTCACAAAAATGTAAGTGTACAGTGCCAAGGTAGTATAATGCAATACGCTTCAAAGAGATCGATGACGAAGTCAGGCATGTCCGATCAGATATCCGAAGATATCGGTTTACAATGACACTGACTTTCATCGCTGTTACATAATGATCAGTCCGTATATGTGTTCACTGAAAACCAGTTTCTATTAAGGTAATTGGATATCGAGCACATGCATATGAAAGTAATTGTTCCAGAATACAACTCGTGTTATTAATTTCACAATAACATTAATAACAATAATTTAAATAGTAATAATTTTACGCTTGATGGTTTTAATTTCTGACTTCAGTTTAGTCATTTGATATGATCATAATTCACGTTACAAATATAATTCTCGTGTGATTCAATCTGTGCAAATTGCCGTATCAGTAAGATTTTAATGAGAAGTATATGTAATCTAATATGTAGTATGACAATTGAAATTGATATTTCTTTAATAAGAAATTTAGGTTAATATGAAAATATCTCTAAATATCGATCCCACGTCTGTCTCTTGCATTATATATTTTCGTTACTGTCATTACTTATTTAAAAGATTTCTGTACGCTATGTAATACTTTTTAGCCGGACAAACTTAGCATTCCTATTGTACAATTTATTTTCATGATACGTGTAATCCTCGACTGCACATGGTAGACTAATGAGAAAAAGAGAAAAAGAGAGAGAGAGAGAGAAACTCTTTCCCTTCAGCATACATGTTTAATTCAATGCATACATATATATTAATCGCTACTATCCCCTCGTTTTCTACACCGAGACGTACAAGCACAGGCGTCTCAAGTTTTTACCCCGTGCTTTTGTTGCACGACCCCTTGCACGACACGCCCATCGTATCGCATTACGCGCGAGGCTAAACCTTGTTACCGTACGACGTAATCTCGTTTTTAAGAATAAATACGGCCGATACACGAAGTTAAGCAACCGCACGACGGATTTACAGCGTCCGGCGGCTTTATATAACCGAGATACGCTATTTCTCCCGGCTCTCGGAGAGCAATTTCCGCGCGGATGCTTTAAGACGATATTAATGGACGAGCAAAATTCTATTATCAAACGGATATATGAAGGTATGTTGACCCATCGGTGTCCGGCGCTGCGATTGCTCGCATACAAAAAAAAGGAACATTTCCTCTTGCGAAGCGATTATTCGCGGTGGATTAAACGCTACTTTATACGAATATAATCTCATCTGTCTTTTATGATTCTATAAAAAAAATCAAAATGAGAGATTGGCAAAAATACACGCGATGAGATAATATTTTCGCGACGAGATAATATTTTCATCGAATGTGGTCCTTATTCTATGAATATCCTTCAAATTTCTAAATCGAAATTACACCGAGCTGCCAGAATATCCTCGATGGGGACATGAAGAATGGATATTTCCAAAGTGAAATAAGTAATAATACAAAGGCTGAAACCCGCCAAAAAGAGAAATATTCCACGAATATATCAATTTACATAATTTTCCTCTGCAGTATATCGTCTACTTTGGGGAACTGTATTGGAAACAAGACGCCTCTCTCTCTCTCTCTCTCTCTCGCAAAGATACGCGAGGATTAAAAGGAAAGCTTCTTCCCCAGTTCCCCCTTCGTGCGGATCGGGACGAAAATAATGCGCGCAAACGGGCAAATATTATTTCAACCGCCCGATTTATAGAGTAGGCCTGTCAGTCGGACGAGAGCCAGGCATTGTTGGTGAACTATTTATTCGCGTTTCCGTGCTCCGCCGCGCGCCCTGCGTTACTTTCAGCGTAAATATTTCTTTCGTAACGGAATGCCAGGCGTCTCGTAATTGCCGGTACAGTCGCTCCATCGGCATCGCAACCGGGAAATTTTTTCCCGGGGAAACTGCGAAATATAAAATCGCCGGACCTTGCCTCTGTCGCGCTATTCCGCCTATGCCCCGCGAGACGGAGCTCCTTGCATGCAGATACCTCATTGCCGATAAAGAGCCGCCGCCCCTCGCGATATCTGCCGCGCCTATCTAGGGAAATATAATTCGCGTAATTTATATTTAATCCAAATCGCGCTCGCGATATGTTCATATTTCTTCGCATATTACAGTAGTAATTACAGGGACAATCTCCAAGATCCAAAACAGGGGTTCTCAGTCTACGCGGTAAAGACTCAAAGTTTACATCCTATATATATGTATTTTTTATTAAGAGCCAGCTATTAATACCAGCTAAAAATATGATCCTTCTCAAGAGATGCCAAATAATTGTGATTAGATTATTTCACGATTGGAGAAGTACACATGTTACAGATATAAATGTATAATAAATTTATTAAATTTGTTAACGCCCTAATTGACAACATTGTTAGTATTTATATACTGTACTACGATTATTTTTCACTAGTATTTAATAAGAATGACGGATTTAAATAGAAGGATGATGAGGTGGAAGTTAGGTAAGCAAGATGCGAGAAGATGAGGTCGGATATACAAGAGGAAACATGCGAAAGGGATGACAGGGGATATAGGATGGTTCGAGAGAAGGGTGAGGAAACCCCAGAGAACATGATAGGTAGGGTTGCAAAGTAGCAAAGAATAGAAAAGAGGACTAAGGCGAGGAAGAGAGATGAAATGTCATAATAAAGCGATGGAAAGCGAGACATGAGATATGCAGCGAACGGAGATCCAAGATTAAGGGAGGAGTGGGGGGGGGGAAGAACCTTCATGCGAGAAAGGGAAGCGGACACGTAACGAGAGAGTCTCGAGATGGAAAGATCTGAACCGGAAAAAGGTTTTTTGTTGAAACAGAAATAATTCTTTTGACTGTTCTCATCAAGCATTTTCGAGATCGACATAATTTCATTTTATGCAGTTGTAGTAGCTTAAAAGACGAAGTAAATGATATATTACAAATGTTTGTTTTGTATCTACATTTGCTCTATCATTGTTATTACTCTAATTGGTCTTCTTTTCATAAAAATCTTTGATTGTACTAAACATACCGAAGACTGTTGGAAAATAAAAGTACAATTGCATGTGAAAAAATTATGCTCTAATCGCTGCAGAAAAATTTAGATTATTGGACAAAGTTTTAAATATTGCCTGAGGAGTTTTGCATTTACTCGTATAGAATAAAATTATATATAATAGGGTAGATCGAGTCGAATTGGATCACAGGGCGAAGTAAGAATTGGGATATGTAAATATACAGAGGGTAGACCGACTCGAATCGGATCACAGGGCGAATCGGATTAAAGTAAAAATTGAGATCGTATTTGTTACATTCATCAATAATATCTATGTAAATACATATAATTATTATTTGTATTTTACATAGATATATTGATGAATGTAACAAATACGATCTCAATT
>VBVR01003050.1:0-19304 GCA_011638315.1 Tetramorium parvispinum | reverse complement strand
CGTGTCACCGCGCGCGTGTCTTTCTCTCTCTCTCTCTCTCTCTCTCTCTCTCTCTCTCTCTCTTTTTCACGGTCCTCCTTTTCTCTCTCTCTCTCTCTCTTCTCCTCTCTCTCCTCTTCCCATCCTCTCTTACTCTATTACATCTCTTCTGTCTTTCCGTTTTGCCACGTTCGCCGCGGCCAGTCTATTCAACTCCCGACGCGAAGCGGCGTCGCTCGCTCTCGCTCGGAGTCGGAGGTTCGTTCGCTCGCTCGCCTGGCTCGCTCGTATCCGCGCGCGCGCGCGCGTGCGCTCCGACTCGCCTCTAATGTCGCTTCCGCACTCCCGGATCGTGCTCTCGCCTTGGGAGATACGTATGTGCTTGCGTGCTGTGACGTTGTGACCTGTGCCGGAAGTGCGAGCGGAGAGGAGTAGGAGTGCCAGAAGGAGAAGGCAGCGGCGTTAACGGCGAGACGACAGTATAGTAGTAGTAGTAGTAGTAGTAGGAAGAGAAGAAGGAGAAGGAGTAGCAGGAAGAGAAGTGGAATTCGAGTTCACGAACCGACGAGTTCAGTCTCTCTCTCGGATACATCGGAAGTGCCGAAGCGGGAACGTACATCGTCGCTCGCTCTGTGATTCTCGTTGTTGCGCGGCGTTCGCGCGCGCTCGCGCGCGCGTGCGAATACGCTTGATAAGTACATCCGAGTACACGTGATACATACGCGCGTAATTCCTCGCTCGCTAGTGCGCGTCGTGCGCGGGGCGCGACGCGATACGACCCCGGGCGTGAGGGGAGTACAGGTGAAACGAAAGTGCCGAAAGTGTGGATACCTCGGACAACAACCCGCCCCCGGCGCTGCCCCCGCGGCGGCCGCTCCGACCGCGCAACGCCGCCGTCGTCTTGAGGTGCGAGGACGCGCCGACGGCGACGACGGATAATACGGCGACAGCGACGGCGGCCACGACGACGACGGCGCCGCCGACGAGGACAACGACGCCGACGACGACGACGACAGCGGCCACGTTCCCCACGTCCCACGGCTCGACCAACCTCTCGGCCGTTGTTCGAGTGTCGCCGCAGCCGCTCTTGACGCCGCCCCAGTATCCTGCGCCCCCACGGCCCCCAAGTCGTACCGGTGAGTGAGCCTCTTTACAATTTCAATACTGTCCTTCTTTCCTCCCTTCGCGACCCTGACCCGCGAGAAGGGCGCGATGACGGTGGTGTGTAGAACGAGAAACGGAGAATGGTAGCCGCGCGTTCGTTGAAACGATTAGGACTAATTATGCGCGATTAAGAATAACGGCGTTTCGCAAGGGTCGCCGCGCGCGCTCTCACGACGTTCCGATTGTACCGGTATGAATGCGCGAAAATTCCTAATCGCCTCCCTCGGTTTTCTTACGGTGCTTCGACCGGCACCGTCCGCGGCGATGATAAAGTGAGTCACTGGTGTTCTCCAGGTGCTTCGCGTCTTAACGGTTTCACGTGGTATTCGAATTACACGCGTTTGCACATGCAATTCGAAATACAATTTTTCAGGACTCTCCGAAAGTCACGAGATCTCCTTTAAAACGAGACAGTCATTTTCCTTCTTGCCATCCTTGTTTATTTGTGTAAATTGGCACAGTAAACGTCACACAATCATTGCCGTCCAACAATACATAATAACATTCGCAATATCACGCTACCGGAAGAAATACGGCAATCTGGGTTGCCATTCAATAACTGTACGACGTTGGCGGGCATCGTGGCGCACGAAATGAATGATATTATTCCGCCAGACGTAAGACTGGTCGATAGTCGATCAAGATTTATCAAATAGCGTAAGATTTCGTTGGAAAAACGACGTCCGCAACGGACGGCTGTCAGGCAAATGACCCGAACCAACTGGCTCCCGACGCTCCTTTTTTTTTTTTACTTTGTCCGTCGCTTCGCGTTTCTGTTTATTTGCCCGTGCTCCGGGTGGACGAGAACATTTCGTAATGAGCACGCAACAGTCGATTACACAGCGCGCTAGTATCATAAATAAAAATGTACCTGAGTCTAGCAGATGTCCTCTTGACGCTGCGAGTTGAATTACAACAAAATCATTAATATCTCATATGTCTAATGTTAATTGTCCTGAACGTAGTAGTAACGTAACATGGCGTGTTCTGTCTTATTGAGCAACAAAATGTAAAGAGAAATTTCGTGACGTGTTTTAATTAACGTTGGACTAAATTTACTCGGGAGTTTAAATGCCGAAGTATCTTTGGTAATATTGTTTGAAAAAGCGAAACTTGGTCGAAGAGACGGACGGCACATCCGCTCGGCCGGATTTTAATCGAGCGAACGACACATTGTCGATTCGTCCAAGAGCCCACACAGGCTAAGAGACGCATCCGTTGCGCTCGCGATACTACGTACGTTCGTTACGCGGCGCGTTCGGTTCTCTTGGCAAAACACGGTTGAAACATCTGGAAGCGAGGAGAGATTGGCGACCCGGCGAGAGAGAACTCGTCGGGTAAATCTGGAAACCGCGTGCTCGTTTACGAAATTCCGCCTTGTTGTTTCCAAGCTGGTGCTAATCATCATCGGCCGCGCGCGATACTCGGCGGAAACGGCCGGGAGCGATAAATCCCCGAAAAATATCTGCGTCGTTCGCCGGCGGAAATCGATCGAGAAATCGAGAATTCTCTCCGTCCCTCCCCGTCCTTCAATTCCGCTTGCTCTAGCTTTCTGTCTCTCTATCGTATCTCTCTTCGCATCGTTTAAAATTACGTTAGATAGCTTAGTGACGTACGCCGTACGGTTTCCATAATATTGTACATTCGTCCGCTTTTCTAAACGCTCAATATTCTTATCGGCTCTTCACGAGCACGAAAACGTGCCAATTCGAGTTATTACATTAATAATAATATTATATAGGTGGCGTATTTGAAGGAGAATCGAATATTCTACTCAACGGTGTCTAGTAATATTTTCAATAATTTTACATCTCTCTCAGAATTTTGATCGGGCGAAAATGAATCGGAGCTGATCTTTGAAGATTTCTCCGCGTTTTCCTCTCTCTTTCTCGGCTCTATTTCCCTCAATATTTTTAGCCGCTCACACTTTGATGTATTTTCATTGCACATTTGTTCTCGGAGGATTTTCTCGCGGAACACGATAAATCTGCCCGTCTCCTTCTCCGCGTCGCTATCTCTCTCTTGGACGAGGTCGCGCGACTTCGTGCCAACTCCATCGACGGTTAGACGAGCGTGACTCGTTGCGCGCATTGAGTCACACTACGCTTTCATAGAGACCGAACCAGTCACAGGGGCGAAGCGGTGAATGAAACCCACAGGTGTAGAAAGTTCGCGAGAAAGTCGCCGTCGCCTTTCCGTTCGTAAAACTCACCCGCGCCCGCGCCCGCGCCCGCACACGTCCTCTCTCTTTCGTCATTACGGCCGTTACTCGTCGTACATTCTGAAATAAAGGCGATAGCTCTTGTTGAATTTCGAAAAGCGGCTTCATATTTACCGCTGATAAGATTTCTATGAAATACAATCTTCAGACTTGACTTTGATTTTCCACGAGCGCCTATCGTCATTGTTTTTGCCGCGTGTACAGCGTTATATTTTTTGGAATTGGAAATTCCGTAGATTTCGTCGGGCGAAATGATAAAATCAATGGAATCATCTTGCTCGTCGCGCGTCGAGAAGGCGTCGCGCACTACTGAATCTTTCGCAACAGGTTCCCCGGCGCGGAGCCGTATCCGCGAGACACCCGTTATAGCTCGGCTGTCCGTGTGTGCGTGTGCACGGCTTATTGACACAGAGGCTCGAATACGTCGTTCGCCCGCTCCCCGTGGCACCGCAACGCCGTGAATGCCACTCGGCACGGAGTCGCCGTGCGACTTTCGCACACGCGTCCGTGCGTATGTACATGCGTGTCCTCTTACGTGCAAGCGCGCAACGATACATATCGATTGTGTTCGGCAACCAAGAAGGTATATCGACGACGCGTTCTTCTCGCGAGTGCGCACACACGTTGCGCTCGCACGCGTGCACGCATGGACACGCGCGCTCGCGCGCCATATACGCCACCAAGTCAATCCGGCATGAATGAAACCATGATTTCCATGGCGCAAAAGTAGGCGACTCGAGTGGCGGGGCGACGCGCGAAAACGAGTAGAAACTCGACGACTCTCGCGTGAATTTTTCACACGCCGCTTCTGCGACTCATTGAGAACTTGCCGAGGGACCCTTTGCGATAATTCATTTACAAATATCGTTAATTAACAATGCGTAATTGTCGTTTCTCATAATACTAATGTTGCAACACGACGTCAATTATTGTACGTCCGCTGTAAATTTTTTGTCAATTATTGTACGGACGTTTTTTTGTCTTGGGGAGGGATGGATTAGTTTGTTATACTTAACATTGGAATTCTAATTGTGTGCTCTAGCAGATAGGAAAAGATAACAGTTTTGGAAAGTTCTCTTAAATCTCTGCTCTTTTTTTTTTCTTTTACTTAAGCTCGTGTGACGGACATATCTCAGATAAAGAGTGAATAGCAGGAAAAGCGAATATATGTGCATATCGGTAGCTGTTGTATGCGTGCATAGTAACCGTTGCCCTCGTTTATTCATCGCCTCGTCCTAGGTAGGAAACAATTTCCAAGATAGTCCGGAAGTCGCCACTCATTCACCAAGTATTTATATTTGAGTTGAGTTGTTTATTGCCATACTAATCGCCTAAATACATTGCGAGGGCGTTGTGTGGAAAAGAATGTTTTATCAATACGCATTTGATTGTTTTATCACTTAAAAATGTATTCGTTGTATAAGATTAAGTCGAGGAGAATTTAAAGCAGCATTTCCAGCATTTCGCGTGATATTCGTCGAATGTCGTCGTTATGCATGTAACATGATTCGTTACATTTCGGCCTATCAATTTATCTAAGTTTACTTAGGATAGGACGTCCAGCATTAACTCGAAGACGTAGGTGAGATAAAATTGTTGGAAGAATAAAAATCGCAAATTCTAGGCGTATCTTTCGCAAAAGATATGCTTTTACCTCTCTTAAAAATTAGTGTAAAACGTAATGAGAGATGTACAACTAAAATATCTCGTCACCATTTCGCATTCGTCAATAATATGATTGGCAATAAATCCGATTGCATTTTACTATGATAAATTCATCCGAACAGACGCGACCTTCTGGCAGTGACGTGTCTCTTTAAACTCAATGCAGTATCGCTACCTGGATCGTGTTAATCGTACAGTAATTCTAGACGCGCGTACCGCTCGCGCAGTACCCTCGATATCCTAAGGCTAAGCCTATCGAGCTCTCTCGACTCCAGTAGCGGATCGAACTCGCGCTCGAATCTCGCTATGTAATCGCCTCTCTCTCTCCTCTCTGTCTCTCCACTTTATTCTGTTATCTCCCTCCTCCTCGCTCGTTCCTCTTATTCTTTTTCACTCTCTCTCGTTCAAGTAACACGAGAATACCAGCGCCACGCTATCTTCATGTTTGCCAACTCCGTTATCTCACGTTCCTCCATTTCGATCTTCTCTCTCCTTCTATCTCGACTTCTTCCCCCCTTTCTCTCACTCACTTTTTGCTTACAATCTCTTCTCCTTGTCTACGTTCTGCCAACTCGTTTCTTCCTCTCTCGTCTGGTTTTGCGCGAGCAGCGAGTGCAATCTACGAGCAAGTCGTCGTCGTTATACGTTGTCGCATCACATCCGGCCTCTCCGCGATCGTTCTCTCTCTCTCTCTCTCTCTCTCTTTTGCTCCGCCGCGACCGCGCGTCCGTCCTTCCCTCTCTCCTACCCCCTGCCGCCGCGCCTTTCATTCATTTTACCGTGCGGCTCGACGGTCTCTGTTTCTAGCACTCTTCTTCATCGACCTGTCCGGAGAATACGCGTCATCGATTTAAATGTCTCGTTCTCCTTTTGTCTTTTTCTCTCATTCGGCAATTTGTTTTGTCGAAACAAGCCACTATCTCGGAGCCACTAATTTTTTCGCTCTTATACAGTCTTTTTTCTCGAATAAATAGCGCGATCTCGGAATAACGTAAACTCTCCAGAATTCGTCATACGTTCGTAGGTTAGGTAGGGAAATGTTTTATTTACAACGATTACGATTTACTATCGTTTCTTTTTCATAAAGTATTGACCTCTTCTCCCAGTACACCCGGTATATCTCGAGGCAGAGATATTTCTTTTTTCTCCTCCGTATCTCTATCTATCTATCTTTTTCTTCTCGCCTTCGTCCGATTACTCCGAGTGAGGGGACATGACGGGGTTACAGCGGAGCAGTTTGACGAACTGTCGAGGCATTTCGTCGATTTTGGACCGGAAGTCTGGACATATTGATGAGGCTGCCTCGCATCAATTTTCGGCAATTTCACGCGTCGGCGGCAATTTTAGGGGGACGATAATTAATTATGATTAACATGAATTCATACGGCAGGACCGATCGATACAACGTAGATAACGACGTGATTACGCAATCACGTCGCGATAACAAATGCGTTGTCGCGAGCAGACTGGAGTCCATGTCTGCTTTTCTTCTGACCGACTACATTCGCTAATCTGTTAAAAAAATCAAAATACATTTGTTAAAAACAATTCGGGCGGTTAAAAATAATTGAAGTAAAATTCAATTGTGAGAAATAATGGAATACTTTATTCCTCTTATTTCTGTTGGACACTTTTATATGTATTTTATAGTGCATAGGTTGGCTCTTTTTTTATATTTGTATTTTACATTAACTTGACGATGCGATGTTAACAATGCAATACGCTACAGTAGAATTTATTTCGACATAGTAATTGAGGATAGAATAATCGAATAATTTAATCAAAATTATCCGTACACGAAGACGCGGGGAACGCGTACGACACGCAGTATTGTGTAAGATGCAAAATGATTCAAATTATATTCGCGCGATGATAGCGTTCATATCGGATTGAAAGCGATGTGCGTAAACGGTCGAGGTGAACGGAGGTGAGATAAACGAGATAAACCTATTTCCGGTGCATCGGTGAAAAACAAACGTCGGCGAGATGTCGTGCTATGTGTATACGTTTACTCCTCTTACGTATATATTCTATATAAGAAGGACATTTCCTTTTTCGTTTCGTGCTTCGTATCGTACGCGATTTTCCCGCATCAAGTGTATATTTGTAATTGCCGTCGCGCGAAATTACTCTTGCGTCACACGTCGCGGCGTGCGTCGGCGGTGTGGATACTCGCGAAATGGATACGCGGAGGAACGAGAATAGCACGTGCGTCACGAATTAGGTGCGGTCTTGACAATTACATTCTGCTTTTATCCTAACGATGTCACGAGCTTTCGACTTAAAAGGATTAACCCTCGTGTGGTGTACCACACCTATTTTCCCTTCTGTACGAAAATACATGCGGTCTCCCTGCGGGAACACTCCAATTCCGAACTAATAATTTCAACTTGCGCGGAAATTCCAGCTCTACGAGGTTTCCCTCCGGGAAGGAGAATTCTCTAAAGTCGGATTACCTTGACGATACCGAGAGGCAGTCCATCTCTGAAAATAATGCAAAATTGGTAGCGTCGCGATACAACAGTTTCGGAGATGCGCGATTTCAATCCGTTGCGAGAGCAGTGAGTGCGGTAAATCTGATTGATTTTCTGCTCCATCGCAAGTTATCGTGTTAGAAATCGCTCACATGATTTTTTTTGTCTCACGTGTTATCGGGAAAGGGGGATAGATATACGTATCTACAAGTTTGCTTTGCTCAGCACTTTCCTCGCGCGCCGCATTCACCGCGGATGGGGTCAATGCGACTCGATCAGCGCGGTTAGTCAAGGGTTAAGAGAGCGAGAATCGATTCCGTCCCATCTGTCTTCCTCACCGCGTTTTCCTCCCGTTGTGTGTCCTCTCTTCGGAATCCGTTCTCCCCTCCCCCTCCCTTTGCGTGTACGCGACTCTTTTACTGCCTCTCCCCCTGCCTGCATCCCATCCTCGGCTTCTTTAACTTTTCCCCGGCCGTCCTTGGGGGGGGAAAGGGAACGTTGACCCCTCGCTGGTTCCTCTCAGGCGCGGTCTCGCTCGAGGTTTCATTCAGAATACGATGTCGAGAGCAAGATCCTTCGTCGATATATACTATAAGGAATGATGCGGCGAAAGTACGCGAGATCCTCGCGAGTCGACTCGTCTATACGCGGGCTATATCCAACTGTTCCAAACTTATCGAGCCACCTTCTAGCTGGGAAACGTGCGATTGATCGTAAATTGGGCGAGATCCTCTAATTAGTCTGTCAAACGTTTCGTAAGACGAAATTTCGACGAATTATAAACTTTACGTAAACGAACAACGCAACTTAACGTACTCAGGTTAATTTTAATAAGTGAACTGTGTCGTGAGATCTTGTAGAGCGATCGAACGGTTCGCATTCACCGCAAAATCCGTCCGAACGGGAATTGAGATTGGCATTTGTATATGGGACATGCCCGGCCAGGCGGAGAAACGCGGCTGCCTCGCTTCCGTTTATTTTCTCACTTACGATTGACGGTATTGCGCGAGTGCGGCGCCCCCGAAGTCTCGCGCGGGCGCTGGCTTTCAAGACGAGGCGCGCACTGGTTGCGCATTGATCAATGATCGACGTCAATGGTGGACGTAGAATTGATTGATTGGCGCTCGAGCGAAGGCCGACGGGAATAGAGAGCGAGCGAGCGAGCGGGCGGCAGCGAGCAACTTTGAATTGAACGGAGGCTTAATGAACCTCGTTCGAATGGGAGTCGCCGGCTTTAAATAGGACGGCCAGAAGCCGAGAGCGAGCAAATTTGAAGAGCACGACGAGCGTGTCATGGACGCGGAGACGCGCGAGAACGTGTATCTTTGCGTGGATCCGCTTTATTTTAAGTAGGCGAGCCTGAAAATAAATTGGACTCTTAGATCAATGAAAGATAACCTCCGTTGAGGTACCCGCTGCCCCTCCCCCCTCCTCCTTTTCTTTTTCAGGAATAGACTGTATTTTTGTAATTCTAATTTCTGCCTCTTCTTTTACATTTTACTTAATTATTTTACGTCTAAAAGTTTGGAATATCAGTTAATGTGGCTGGAAATAACTCTTACATGTATAATATATAATTTAAAAATTGCGTCAGGCACATCATCTTATGTATATATTATATTTGCAAGGTTAAGCAACGGTTAAAAAAAGATGTGCAAATATCATCTATTTAGATGTGGTTTTTTTTGCGACGATGACAGAGTATAATTTGTCGAAGGATAAGTTGGGTCGAACTAATGCTTCCGATGTACGCGCGGCGATCATTGAATCACCGTCGGATACGGTAAAACGTCGTCACAATGAGACCCAGCCGTAACGCTGAATGAAACTACTCGACGGTGCACTCGGACTTCATTGCAATGCAAATTTTGTTGCGTAAATCTCGTCGCGTAAACACATTCAGTCCACGTTGACCTGCGAGCATCCGGATTTTTACGTATTTTCACTCGTTCGCCTCTCGTTCGTCCGTTCATTCGTTGGGATTTCGACGGTCCGCGTCGAAAATGGAAGTGGCATAAATTCCAGAATTAGTATCATTCGGTGTTAATGAATCGATAAACATTAAATCGCGCCGGAATGCGTACGACAGTCCAAAAAGTGCGCGTTCACGCGCGCGCGAAAAAGGAAAAGCGAAAAGGGTGAAAAGGGGAAAAAGGGAGGGGGGAGGAAAAGAGGGAAAGGCGAATCGTGCGCGTCGCGCGTATACTCGTCGGCCGCTATAAATACGTAAGATGCAGTCGAATGCGGGCCGCATGCGTGTGCCCGCGTGTACGCACGCCCACACACGCGCGCGCGTGCGCGCGTGTAATTCCGACGTTCCAGCGTTTCTCCGCGCGTACATGACGCCGCTTGAATGCCGAAAATAGTTTTTCGCATGTGAGAGAAGAGGCGAGCGCGTGGGTTGACGTGCGTGGGCGCGCACCTCATGTATGTATATATGTATGTTTTACATATATTTATATATTTTTTTATTCGTACTTCGCATGTATACATATATGTACATGCCTAACTAAATATTGACGTAAGTGCGTCCCAGAATCATTACTTGCCTTTCCGGCACTGTAGGAAACGTGAAGGAAATTGTTTGAATGGCGAGAAGTCGATATTTCGACACTGAAGATTGAAGAAGAGTTAGACGTCGACGAATGAGCCCGTTTGCCTTTTCGATTTCAAAAGTAAATTTTGCAATAATTCGAGCGTCGTTTTTTTTCTCTTTTAATTAAGACGGTAACAATAATTGACGCCAGATGTTCCTCGATTTTATTTCCGTAATTCATACATTTCCGTACGTTGTTATTTCCTATCCATATATTTCTGTTATAATAATCCGATAACCTTACGCCGTTATGTCAAAGAAATCCGCTTATCTAGAGCTATGCTTCCGTTCGCCAGACTCATATCTATATGCAGGTTTTCGTCGTAACAAACTCAATGATTATATTTCATTTTCGATTTCCGCGATCAAGTTCATTTTTCACGTCCAGGAGAAACTCGACAAGGATTATCGCCCTGCTCGCCCTCAGTCATATCGAGATATCTCCTGTAGATCCGTCCCTGCTCAGGAAAATACGCAAAAAACGGGACACGGTCCGACATAACTGACACACGCGTTCACGCATATACACGTGTGAGGAAGACGTTCGCGGGGCAGATATATAAACTTTCCCGCGAATATCGCGCCTTGTGGAACGAGTGGGTGGTTGGTTGGTCGGTTGGTCGGTCGGTCGGTCGGTTGGTCGGTCGGTCGGTCGGTCGGTCGGTTGGGCGAAGACCCCGACCATATGGCGTCCACATTCCGTTTCTCGGGTGGCAGCGATCGTGCGAGCGAGTACATGTGCATTCGCTCGCCTGTGGGTGTTGCTTGCCGCGAAGGAAGACGCGCGCGTATACGTTTAACTCTTTCGATCCTAAATTTTCTTCCCGGCGGGGGAACCCGGCGAGCTTCCAGGCCCTACGTCGCTTTCCGGCGATGCCGAGAACACGGGGAGAAACTTCTCTTCCCGATAACTCGGAGGTTCTTAACCTTGTCCATGCGTAAACGCGTAAAATCCACGCGCGAAAGCGTGAAAATAATTAAAGGGAATTTAACGCTCGCCGATTCTGCCGTCGAGAGAAAAATCGACTGGCTATGATAATAATATGATATAAACTGAAGGAAGCGTATACAGGATGTGAATGTGCTGCGAATTAAATATTATAATTTTCATTGAGCAATTCTCTTGGAATTTCCACATGCACATTTTAATTCGTATTTCGCGCGTTTACAAGATATATCGGGAAATATTTTCAGAATCATGTTTATGAAATTAGCGCCAGCGGGTAGTATGCAGGTAATACAATTTCTGATTTTAAATCTCCGCTCGATTTAAAAATCTTTCTCGCAATGGATCGCTAGAATGGATCCCTAAAACGAATCCCTAGAATGGAACTCGATCAACCACGTGCAACACAACATATATGTATATTCTATTACTATGTCTCTGTCTGACTCGAAGCGGGCGCAGGTACCTAGAACAATATCGGACTGCGAGCAGGTATCACGCTGCAGCCGGAAGTCGGAGGTCGAGATGTCCATTGTCCCCTCGTCCCTCGCATACCTCTTGCCCCACGGCAGGGATCCCTTTCTCTGAAAATATCTTCGTTACATCGCCCCGGGTCGCTTTTACCTGCAACGACAGATTTCTCAGCTACGACGCATAATAGTCACATAATGAGATACGTCGTAAAGAACGAAAAAGATCGGAAAAAGGAATCCTTCTCCATCTCTGCCTGGAAAATATTCCGTAACATGCTTAGAATAACTATGCTAACGCGATACACTTTCCGTTGCTGATCATACTCATCGATCGTCGGAAAGTACAAAATTTACGATAGATTAATTAATTATCACGACTCAAACGTTTCTCGATTAAGTTTGGAAGGCATTGAGAGCGAGAGACGATATCATTAATTAAGATTCGCCTTCTAATTACGGACTCATTATTATAAACCGTACATACGTCTTGCCCTCGGATTTTGGAAATGTAGCACCTAAAAAAAAGTAAATTTTATGTTCAAAATGATTTTTCCTATAATCTTATATTCAAAGCTTCCTGTTTTACAACAAATATATTCCTTTTTCAATAAAGTGAAAAATACTTTTTTCTCTCTTAAATACTCATGTTTATACTATTTTTCTTTTGATTTAAGATGAATTCTTTTGAGACTCAATATAGGAGTAAAATCCTCTAAAATTTAAAGAATTTCACGTAAAAAAAAAATTTTTTTTTTGGCTGAGCCATTATCGTACTCGCGATTTCATTGATCGCCGTAGCTTGATGGACATAGTTGCAAATTGATTGTAATCGAGTGCTCGTTTACCATTATTGATCCACGTTATTTTATTGCTGCGACGAGAAGGACGAGATTTTTGTCGACGCTATAGACTATAGGCTACAAGCATGCACGCACGCACGCACGCGCGCCGCGTAGGCGTCGTCTGAGTGGTATCCGGTGTTGCGTGTCCGTATGCTCGCCCCTTTATTATATCTTTCTCTTTTTCTCATTTCTTCCGTTGCCTCTATTTCGCGTGCTTTCCTATCCCTACATCGAAATTTCCATAATCTTTTCAGCAAGCGTTCTTCCGTCATCTAACATATAGAGCAATTTGAGAGGCTAGGATAGCAGGCGATTTATCACGAATAATAAAAGTTTTGTATATCTACACATTATACGATTTTGGATAATAAGATGGTAAAAGCAGCTTTCAATTTCGACTTTGTCATGTATAATATTATCCATCTGCAAACAAGATGCTGATTTTGTGAGACAGAAATGAAATTAACAGTTCATTATCATTACTTTTTACTTTAAATTTTCCCAAAGAAAGGTATAGATTATTTGGAAAATAATGTAAATCTCCCATGCAATACGTGCAATGTAGCGATTTTAGAAATATATTCGGAATATTAACTTTTTTTTTAAGAACGCTCAGTATATCCGTTACATCGCGAATAGTTATCAGTTATCAGTGTGCGACACATTTTGCGCAATAAATCGTAGATGGATTACGAGGGCAAGTTGAGAATCGACGATTCCCGTGTACGGTGGAATAACTCGTGTTCGCCATCCAAGCTGTTGCAGTTTTTTTTTTTGCGACACTCGAGAGCAAAACGCATGCCCCACGCGGCGAGAACGCCGCGACAGATGTTTTCGATTCGCCCCATTCGTTGCTCCGTTCGTGACACCGTGACTATACCTCATAAAATTCGCTTGCACAACGCATTATCTAGAGAATCCCGTAATCTTGCCACGAAAACAACGTCTGACATTCATGTAAGATCGTCACGACGTCGTTAAACAAGTTTTCCGAACCTTTTGAGTTCTGGACATTTTTCTTTTGACAAAGGTACATTTCCGATGACATGTCGTTTCAGCAAATTTACGAAAATATTTGATGACTTTTCGTAGATAAAGAAATTCTTTTAAAATTCTTCTTGACCGAAAGGAGAATTTAAGTACAAATATGTACAATGCTCTTAAGTTTTTGTTGTGCCTTTTGTATAAAATGAAAAAAAATCTTGCCATAGAGAGAATTTAAACCCTTATCTTTTTAACATTATGATACTTGTAAGAAATTAAAGTCTTAGCTTTTTAATTTTATTTAATATATGTATAATTATTAATACATGTATGAAATAAATATTCAAATATTTAACACGAGCGGGGGAAGAGAGGGGAGAGAAATAACATTAAAAAATACAGATTTGAGACATAGTTTTTTCAAAATAATTTATTCATATGTATAAGAGATAATATACATAATAATTAATCACATAATTAATGTTATATGTAAATATATCTTAATGTTATGTGTGTATAAATCTGGCGCCATCAAAGGGTTAAAAGGGCGTCGAAATAGCGGAATGTGGAAGGAAGTTGTTGCCATTTATCTGCGTGATCTTTTGCCGGATTCATTCGTGTTACGCTCGCCGCGGAATCGCGGCGCGCATAGATTTTATGTGAAACGTGCGGGCGCGCTCGCGCGTTCGCTCCTCCAAGTTCGATTATGCGGCGAACGGCGCGACGTTTTCACGTCGAGTCGTACAGGATCTTCGTCGATCCGGGGGGTTTCTTGGCAGTGGGATATTACCTGGAAACGCGTCGCTACTCTCGCGCGCGATCGCGCCGAACCGAATGTCACGGCGGAAAGTCGCGCCGCGCTAGATCCGAAATCCTCGGCTCGCGAACGCCTGTAAAGGATCGAGATGCGTGTCGCGCCGACTAAAACGAGAGATGAATTAAAACGTCCGAAGATGCACGAGCTTCGCTCGTCGCATACTCCCGCGGGTTTGGATACATCTTCCTAAATCTCACGGCAGACGTACAGTACGTAACGCATTGTATTTCACGTCGACGACGTAAACGACATTTAAATTCTATTTAAGTCCGCCAGACTACGGATCTCATTTCTAGTTGTCTCTCGAACGCTCGTTGTCCGAGCCCTCGTGGACATAAACAAAGGAAACGTCGGCAGCAACGCATGGAAATGTAGGTTGTCCCAAAGATTACACGACAAAGGCTGAAAACTACGCACAAATTACTACAAAAATTCTGGAATGTCAGATTTAGTTGTCAAGTTATCAAGGACTCCTTGAGGGACAAAAGGGAAGGGAAAATTCTCCATGCTCCGAACGTTTGAATCCGATGGTTAAGCCATCGATTTGTTTTGACATAAAACGGTCCTTTTTTCATAGGAGAATAAAATTCGAAGGAATATATAAAAATGCGAGTCGTAAAAAGTTTATAGCACCGCATGCCATCGGTTTGATGTAACTGATCTACATCCCAAGAAGAAGGTCGTGCTACTCTTTGTCTCGCGCTCTCGACTTTGCTTGTTCGCTCGTTCGAGAGAGTGCGAGAGAGAGAGAGAGAGAGAGAGAGAGAATGCGCGCCGGCCTTTCTTCCTCTCGATTCCGGGGCCAAAAATAAGCTGATCCAATTCCAGCCGCGGAGGATCCTTGATTTTTCGTCGCCTCTCTCGCGACCGCCTCTCGAATTCCGTAAGCACCGGGAGTTTTGCCGGCGCGGTGGCGGCGGCGGCGGCGGCGGTGGCGGCGGCGCGGTCATTGTGTAATTGGCTCAGCCGGCGAGGCACGCGAGTGCCGCCTCCCTCGCGCGTTCTCGCATACGCGAAATCGGAAATGCTCGAAATAAACCTACGCTCTTTCCCGACGCTCTGACGCACTCGTCCGCGTACACGCGCCCTCCTGTCCCCGCGACTCTCAAGTACCAAACGATTGTCGTCCAACAGCAATCAGCCCTGCTGCTTTAATATTTATTTAACGTCACATATGTATTCCTTGTTGTTGTATTGTATGAAGACAGATCTCACGCAATGTACGCGTTTTTGTCGCGACCCAATCTGTCAATTTCGTCCATTTATTTGTCGCTACGATCATTCTCTACTCTTTTATTCCAAGTAAAGTGTGCTGCGCGGTCGTCGTCGCGTTACTTTCGATAAGATTTGCGGAGATGCGTGCTTGCGTCGTTTTATTCTAGTCCAATTCTCCACTCTAATTCACGTGTCTCGCCACTATAAATAAGGATGTTTATACTTCCGTAATATTACGTCACGTCTTGTCCTCAAATATTTCTAAAGTTGACATCCTCAGCGTTGCCTAAGTATCACTATCATCCCGAGACATCTATCCAATTTTGTTAAAATATCAAAAGCTACGCGAGGGAGATATTGAAGTATTGCCAAGAAATATTCGTCCCGTCTACACTTTGCGCGAAACTGTTTATTACGACGCCGGCCTCTCGATTCATCGCTTATGCGAACTCCGACGCGGGTGTGGCTGGTTACTTCGCCGTCTCTGCCTTCCTCGCGATACGACACGACAACCGATACCCGCTGGAGAACGAGCGCGCGCTGCTTAAAATGGCGCACGTTGCATCACACACGTCGCGGTGCGCGATGTAGTACATCAATTATCGTGAACAGGATGCTCCTCTCCGCATCTCCGTACGGTTAAATCTCCAAACATTTATGGGATCATCACAATTTCTCAAGTCCCCGTGATCTCTTCATCATCAATGGGAATCGAATCGAAAATTGCGATAAAAATCCGAAATTCGTAGGGTAACGCAGCTTTTCGTCCGATTCTATTTACGTCCGTGAATTAAAGTATCGATCTCTCGCATGTGTCTTTAATATCTAAAATTTCTATCCAAGTCGAAATGTATCTTTCGACAGATCGAGGAGAGTGCCAGAGCGGATGTCGGGGGAGGCTTTAAATGACCGCAAGTCACAACTGATCGTCTTTGAAGAAAGCAGGGATGTGACGTATTCGTACGAGTAGAGTGTGTTTTATCGCGGGAGGGATAGATGTGCGAGTTTTTTTTATTTTCGCGACCAGATTTTTCGACGCTAGAGAGGAACGAGGAATCTACTAGTTCGCTCGCGATGCGGCTAATTGTAAGCCAAGCAAGCCTTCGTTAAAGTTTACTCGGCTGTTCGCTCGTTTACTCGTTGTTCGTTGCTCGCCTGCTTCGCTTAACGTGCCTGCCTGTCCGCCCGCTTCTCTCCTCGAGTCAGCGATGTAGCGACGAATCGTCGAACCCTCCGCACCGCGAGAATGTGCCAAGGCTTTTAATTTTTCATTCGACAGGAGCTTAGATTCGGGTATTTTAAAAAATATTCAAAGAACAAAATTTACTCGTGATCTTTCCGGCTTCAATTTTTTCAGTGAAACATCGACATTACATCGCGGTAATGAGCGTCGATCGGAGATTCGGCTAGTCACGAGAATAATTTATTCTCGTTGATAATTAATCGTCTAATGATGATTGTAATCGGGAACTCTTTCGAGAATGTTACTCGAGAGAAACAAACTTGTGCGCGAGACATTTTTCTAATAATAATAACTACGTCATTTTTCCGGATATACGCTCCGAATCCCACGAGCGTTAACATATGTTTCGCATTGCGTACATTGGTGGCAAACATTGGAAACGTCCCGACCGGGACGGGACGGCCGACTACCAGGAAGCGATAAGTCAAGAAGTTTTGGCCGGTTCGCTCGGGTCTCGGAGCCGTTTTGCCGGAGAAACGAGGAGACGGCATTTTAACGCCTGGTGCCAAACCCGTGGCGCAAGTGCGCACGTAAAATACCGAGAACGACATCTCGCTGGCGGTGCCCCGACGTGCTCATCTTTTGACAAAAGTCGCTTTTGTTACGTCGAATTGGAAAATAAATGGGACGCTCCACGTTCATTCACGCTATCTCATTGTCAGTTGATCGGTCGACTAACTACTGAATAAGTAGTAGTAGTAGTAGTAGTAAAATATCTCGGTCAACACTGCGTTTTCATTGTTCGTTTCTCTTTTCCGAATTGCAATCCTAATTGTAATGTAAATGCGGGGAGACCAGTAAGTCTCGCATTAACATCTCCCTGTAGTTTCTCAGTCGTTTGTTTTAACACAACTTTAAAAGTACGAATCGTTTGACGAGCTATGCTATGAAAATCTAAACGACGGAACATTTCATTCATCCGCGTGTAACTATACAGCTCCTTGGGATCGTACGAACGCCCCGGGTTTGCGCTACGCGTACGTACGTCACTGTATTCACAGCGCTGCGGATGTGTCAGATTGGTGGTAGGTGGGCGGGAGAGCGGGGGGGAGGAAAGGGAAAAGATGTCGTGGGGTGAAGAAAGGGGAACGAGTGGGAGCGACGTGCCCGGTTGTGCGGCGTGGCGGGAGAGGAAGCGAGTGAGAAAGAAGTGAGAAACGGAGAAAGAGAGACGAGGATATCGAGTGAGAGAGAAGAGACGATGGAGAGGAGGGGGGGGAGGGACGGTCGGTGATACTGGTGCTGGTCAGACAGAGACGAGATGAATGAACGTGCGTGTTTGCGCGCGCGTATAAGACAGAGAGGGAATGAGGTAGAGTGAGAGGAAGATGAGAGGTGTGCGCGCGCGTGAAAGAGAGAGAGAGACAGAGAATTGAAGCGAGAAGTGGACCCACGAATGAATGAACGGTGCGCGACAAGGATGGACTTAATGAGTGGGATAAATATAGAATCGAGTAGTGCGCTAGAACGAGAGGACCGCGCGCTATTTCTCTCTTTCTTTCATCCGCCGTTTCTCTCTCTCTCTCCGTTTCCATCTTTCTCTGTTCTTTTCTATCCGCGCCCTCTGTTGGTCCCGGTCCCTGCACTGCTCGCGAGCTCGTGCTCGCTCGTGCAGTTTGTCGTCCATGCCTGCGCGATCCGCTAAAACCGAGGCTGAAAAGTAGCGTGATGAATATCACGATCGATTTCCTCCACGTATAACGCGTTTGAGGTTTAAAATGACCTAGGAAAACGGGATCTCGCGAGATCAGATCTGACAAATTATTAGAATAAATATAGGGATATCTACTTTAACGAGCGTAATTTTCTTCGAATATTTTTTTCTTTCTTGAATAATATACAACCGACAAATGCTTTCATCATTACAATCCATCATTATTTTCATCTGTTTGATTATTTTTTAAAAATCTTTATTCAATTCAGAATCTTCGTAAAATGCCTATCCGCGTGTTTCGCTTTCTAGATGAAAATGGCGATGAGCAACGAACGTTTCGAGTAAACCGCGTCTCGTGGCGTACATCGCGTAGGAAGAAAGAGAAAGAGAGAGCTCGCCAAACGTTCTCGAAATACCATAGCGGTCGGTGAAATGCGACGTCACGTCGCGTCACTACGGCCGTAGTTTTCTCTCTCTTTCCTTTCTCTCAGATCGATAACGCCCCCTATCGATAATATTCCTTGCGCCGTTCTTACGGAGCGTGGAAACGCGCGGCTGGGCGAAAAGATGGACGGGAAAACGGCTGGAGTCGTCGACGGCGACAAATGTCGAAGGTGGAGAACGTCGGCGGCGCCGCTAGGCGGCCGACGCGGTCGCCTATCGCACCACCATCATCGTCATCATCATCATTATCATCATCGTCAGTATCGCAATGTACCAGCACCGGCCTGGTCGCGTCTGTCGAACGCGAGGCACGACCGTCACTGTCGAGTCGCGCCGACGCCGTGTGTGACGGCGGCGCGGTGTGCCGCACGGCAGTGACGACGTAGGTAATGTTTTCATTCAATCCGAAGCTTCAATGATAGCTTCCGTCCATTCATAAAAAGCTTCGTGTGCGTCGGGGCCGGCCCCGGGAGCGGCGCTCGCGTTTGCGCCACGTTGCCGCCAGATGGCGACGGCGTACTATGCTCGAACGCCGCCCAAGGGAATCCCCCCCTCCCCTCGTCGCCCCGTCGCTCGCCGTACGTGTC
>VBVR01003049.1:0-19308 GCA_011638315.1 Tetramorium parvispinum | reverse complement strand
CATATATATATATATATATATATATATATATATATATATATAAACTAGCGTAACGCTCTGATAGGGCGGGTAACAAGGGAAGTTACGACGAGAAGCGATAATAATTACTTTGCTGTACGCCCCGCCGCGAACGTTATCGGAAACTTAGTTTGTGCTAGTTTTTAACGCAAAACAGTGCAACGCAGAATGCTAATAATTTATGACGAAGTGACACTTAAGAAATAAATTATGTGAATCAAGTGTACTACTATACAAATCTTGCTACATAATATGTATATACATTAATTTGTTAATTATTATTAATTATTTACGATTATTAATTTTCTTTTTTCCAAATTTTTTCAAAATAGAATAAATGAGATATGATGAGGAGATAGTAAAGCTAGTAAATTATATAAATTATTACGCGAGTATTATTGAATGCATCTAATTAACAGCGTAATTAGAGTGTAAATGTGTACAATAACTGATAATTATTTAATATATAGCCATAAATAATGAAGCTGTATACATTTATTGACCTATAATATGTTAAATTAAGGGGAAAATTTTTTTGTATGTATTAAGTACTACAGATTATTACTGATTAAATATTGTTATAAATAGATCGATCTCTATATTTTCATTTCATAATTTTTAGTTTATAAATACATAAAGGCATACACACACACACACACTCACACTTTCTTTTTCTTTTTCTTTCGTTTTTTTTTCTATAGCATTTCTATTTGTTATAAATATTTAATACGAGGCTAAATTAATAAAATTTGAATTAAAATCATAAATATTAAATATAATATCGAGATATACTTCACATAATAAAATAGTTATTATTAAAATATTACATTATTTAATATGAAAACCAATAAATGTCACTAAAATTATTGAATGTATTGTCATCCTGTTAGGGGAAGATAAAGTTAGCTCATAAAGTGTATGCGCAAGTAGATAATTCAAGTTTTTCAGAGAACCGACGAAAATGGAGCTAACAAGCAGTCTGAAATATCGCAATAACTGCGATTCATGCTTGTATTATGGCACGTGGGAATACCTATATTAGACCCCGTACTAATGCATTTCGCCGCGCCGTGTACGTCTAGCCACGGAATATTATTCCGTATTCACGTATGCGCGTGTTTACCCGTGGAGCACATCCTGCGCCGCATATATAACCAAGAGTTACAGAAGTGAAAATTTCCCGCTTCGTGTACGTCGCGGAAGCGCAACGCGCTCATACCATTTTTCTGCCCTTTTTATCCGAGAAAAAATACAAGGGACGACATTACGTGTACAGATTGCACATATTTAAACGGTCTGAATTAAATTTCCCTACTCTCTCGCTTTAAACTTGGGTTTTCATCTTTTATACTTGCGTTTATATATTCTGCGGCGTATGTTGAAACACGCGTAGAAACCGCGATATAATCGCGTGCATGTAATATAGCTCTTAAATGCACTCATAAATGTTAGTAAGATTTATTCAAATTGTGTTTCACGCTAATCATATTATCGCGCAATAAATATGTATTTCGAATCTTACATATTACTATAGCAACGTAGAAGTAATTTCACTCTTAAAAAAGGCGTGTTAAATCGATACTCGAAAGTCTTATTGTTGCTTCTTTTTCGCGATGCTGATTGACTTTCTTGTTTGGCTTACTTCGCATTGCGAGAGTAACCAATAAGTAAGAGAGTAACATAAAAATTTTTTGCTATTTTTTGTTTTAGTTTTTAAAAAGTTACTTAATATTGAACTATCGAGTCTCTCGTAATGATTGATTCTGATAATTTGGCATAAATAGCTTTATTTACCACTACTAGTTTACATTAAAAAAATGAAATAACAAACAGATTAATATTTTCGTGTAATCGTATGCATTTTTTTTTACAAACTAAGCATTAAGTTCAAACTTACAAAAATACAAATAATTTTTCCAACACGTGCCTTTGGCATGATTTGATACTTCAGAACAATATTTCAGAATTTCAATTGAATTTGCAAGTTTTGATGATGCAAACCTTTGTGTAATTAAACCTTTGACACTTTCATATGATTGGTGCATGTTGAAAAATTTGATATAAAATACACGTGGAAAAATTCAGAGTACAATAAATTAATACATGATAAATTTTGTAAAAATTGGAAAAATAATCCTCATAGCTCGTTAAAAATATCTTATTATCTGCCGGAGCTACTAGCGCAAACGTTTACGGGTGAAAATAGTCCTGCAGGGATAAACGTGGAGACAGAAATGTGACCGAGTGTTTCAAACGGGTTTCGGCCGCAGGATATTTCGCACACGAGGCACGAACGTTGCAAATAAATCAAGGCTTTTCTGGTTGCCGCTGTAGAGAATCCACGAGGGCAGCGAGTAGGTGCGCTTTCCTCAGTGGACAAAAAGAGCAGAACGACGCACTGGTCGAGAAAACAAGTGGAACGTCGAAAAGGAGGTGTAGAGCTCATCTCTCGAATTATCAACTAAAATATTTGAATAACAATACTTGTCTCGTTCTCGAACGACTCCCCTTTTCAATAAATACGAAGAACGTACATCTCAATCTTCTAATAAGATCTTTCAATCTGAAATAACAAAATTAGTCTATATTATTTTTACATAACGTTTGTAGAAACACAATTTCACAGTGACTCATTTTGGTCGAAAATAATTTTTGTAAGAATAACACATATCAAATTTTAATTGCAATCTAAACTTTATTATCATTTTATTATAGAAATTATTTTTATAAAAGAAAACAAATATATTTATTTCACAAATTTGTTTTATTTAAGCCAATACTACGCTATTTCTTATTCTTCGCATTATTTTTTCGCCCAATTATCGAGCATTATATTTACATATGGGCAAATATGAATTTTATTTGATCTATTGATCTGATACTGGGTACTGGTACTCTTTGCTCTTATTGTCATATACACACCCGGCCGCAAATATGTACCAAAAACATGAGGAAACTTCATACGGAGAAAATACGGAACCAATCTTATCGCGCGAGATACATTTCGTGAGGAGCGGTGCATGGAGAAATCGAAATAAATAATCAGTGTCGTAATATAGGCCACGATGATAAAACGTATCGCATATATTGCACCAACGCACGATGTAATCGGAATACGGCGGACTGTAGTTCGCTTGAGAGATGCATCTAGTTCTCGTTTAAAATTTGTTGGCAGCCGTGCACACAATGCTTGTCCAGCAATGCGCAAAATTGCTGTGCGACGTACGATCGTTTTGGTCTGCGCGTGATTTTCGAACGCGATTATTTCCATCTGCGAGGAGAGCTGAATGAAATGAGAATGCTTAAAAAAAGAAAACGCATGAATGTACTTGGCCATAAGATCGATAATTATCGAGATCAAATTCATTTTTGCAATGTACTAAATGTAAAATAATTCCACTGTTTGTTCTTAAGGGATTGAATGCATATCATTCATTCTATTATCTTTTATATTTGTTATTTATATTACAAATTATCTTAAATATTATTCATGAATTTATTTCGGTATTAATACGAACAATCAATGTAAAAGTATCAATGAGAAATTTATGATATGCTAATGAACTGCATACATATAATATAGATTTTCATTATTCAGAATTGATAAAGTGGTGCGATTTTACTGTACATAATGCATTTCATATATTTTAAAAGCATTTTAAATATTCTTAAATCATGTAGAGACATCAAATAAGCATACATCATGAGTCTAGGTTCTCTTATAACAAAACAATTTTTATTTTAAATTATTTTCAGCCACAGAACATAAAAACAGTAATGAGTTAAATATTAGAACAACATTTTAAACTTAATATCGCTCTATCATTTGCTTCTGATTTGTATATGCTTTTAATTCTTCTACCTTGATTTCATAATTGAGTTTTCGTATTAGCATTTATATTAAAAGACATTTAAATGCGTTATGATGGAGAGTACGAATATATTTTGAATGATAATAATAATATGTACAATACAGACATTATAGTGAGATTAAAAATGATGTCTTCTATTTTTGAATAGTATTATTTTGTGGTATCACTAAAAATCTATGACATTTACTTTAATAATAGAAAGTATTATATATAAGAGTTTATTTGGTTGGTAGAAGAAATAAAATCTTACGATAATTGTATAATATAGATGTATAATTAGTTATATAATTTGTGATTTTTCTTTAAAATTAACTTCTTTATTTATCTTTGCAGGTGAACGGATCTTGGAGTTTACCTGGGTTTGTTTGTGATTTTTATATCGCAATGGATGTGACTTGCAGCACCAGTTCTATATTCAATCTCGTGGCTATTTCGATAGACAGGTAAACATTTTTTCTTTGCTTACACAAGAATCAAAACACTAATCTTCAGATATCGGTTGGAAATTCTCTTGAGATAACTTACATTCTACTGAATATTCTATTGAACATTTAATGTTTAAAGATTGGGTTATTAAAATTATTCAATATCGTTTATAAGATTACGGATAACTTCCAATAATATTGCCTCAAATAAAATTTAATATAGGCCTTCATATATTGTAAAAAAAAATAATATAAATGGGTAGCACGTATTATTATCAAATAAATTTTACAATCTTGATAAATTTTTTGCACAAGACTAATAAATAAAATTAATTTTTAGTATAGAGATGTAATTACGATTTTGTCCACGTTTGGAGAGTTTGATGATGTCCACGTTTTTCGTTAAATTTCGAGAGACGTTCAAGCATGTGCTTTTACCAATTCTCGTGGTCGTAAAAAAGTCTCTGACTACCGGGAAAGTTTGGAAATCAGGAAAAAGTGAGGTGTAGGCTGATTTTACTGGTTTACGTGCCTTGAATAGAGCGCAGGCAAAACTCACACCTGTGCTCAGAATGTAAGTCGTTGATAGGAGAATTAGACATACTAGTACGTTTAAATTTGCTGGGAATAATCTTTCTGATGAAATGAAGGTTTATCGTGATTAGCCATAAAAGAAGAATTAAAACTGCTTTATACACTATGTAGGTTTAAGTCTACTATCTCAAATATATAGTTACTTGTTATATTCTTTTTTGTTTGGGAAAAGTGATTATAAAAAAATTATAAAATTGAAATATAATATTACTGAGAAAATTATAATTTAATAATAACAAGATTATTTGTTATGTATATTTAGTAGAATTTTTATTAAAGAATTAATCTTGCACATATATATCGAACAATATTCCTTGAAAATTTAAAATACAGTTAACAACTGTCTTGTATTTAAATGCTCCTAAAAAATATATAAACTGGAAAAGTGCATATAGATTGCATTTTGAACGGTATTGCATTTCGACTACGTTTAATTGATTTTGTGTCGTTGAATTATGGATGAGAATAACGAGAACCTTTATTCCCTTCCCCTGTTGGTTTCTTTGTTCTGTTATGGTAGTAGTTGACAAGAGGTTTGTCACATAGTAAATTGATGACAGGATGAACAAGAGATTCAAGAGTGCTTGATGATACATATGACGAGAGTGCTATATACCGCCTTGATACTCGACTCTACAGAAATAAATTGTTATTAGTTAAATTGCAACGAAAAACACATAAATGCGCAACTCATGCACTTCGGGAAATTTTCTATTTGAAAGAATCGTAATGACTGATTGCTACAAGCGATGTCAGAAGCTAAAAATATTTTGAGAAAGAGTGTTGCAAAGAAACTTCAGGCTTTAAGATTGTTCTACATCTCTTTCGAACTTTGGAAATCCCCGACTACAATGCTCTGAAAATAGCCTTTTATGGCCTTTTCATTTCTTCGTAGGAAGTTTATATGATCAACCACGAATTTTTACGATTTTCCACGAACGATAAAAGTGTGTATTTAAAGTAAATTGTTATAAAACTAATTTTTTATTAATATTTTTGAAATAGTGAATTTTTAGACTCATTTGAAGTTTTAATTATACTTTAAACATATGTGTACTTTTAAAATTTATTCTCGCATTATTCCAAAATAATTCTGTTAAAGCGATAATTTATTGTAATGATAATAGTCAGCACAACAAATACGTGCGAGATAGGAATTCTGAAGGACGGATGAGACAAGAACCATTGGATCTACATGGATAGTTTTAACGATATAATACCCGTCGTACGGGAGGAAATTGCAACGTACGCGAACCGATTTTGAATTGCAGGTACATAGCAGTGACCCAGCCGATAAAGTACGCGAAGCACAAGAACAATAGAAGAGTATGGTTGACGATATTGTTGGTCTGGGCGATATCGGCCGCGATCGGCAGTCCGATTGTCCTAGGCCTGAATAACACTCCAGACCGGATACCGGACCAATGTCTGTTCTACAATACGGATTTTATCATCTATTCGAGCCTGTCCAGCTTCTACATACCGTGCATCATCATGGTATTTCTTTACTACAATATATTCAAGGTGAGAATGATATGGTTTTTTTACGGCAACGCATATTAAAATGCGGTAAAGCTATATTTTTTTGCATGCCTAAGAATCGACTGAACGATGCATGCAAAGTAATTTACTAATCGGTATATTAACATACACAGTCATCTTCAATCATCTTTATTTTTACATTTTATTCCAGAAAATTTTAGGAAACTATCGTTTTTATTTAATTTGAAATTTTTATCGTTAAATTTTCTCATTCGCATATGCATAGTAAACGCGAAAGAAGAAGTTTTTTCACTGAAGGTTGAGAAACGCTGATATTAATAGGTCAAGCCGGTTAGCGGAAAATATAGGATCATACGGGTAATCGAAATTGCGCATTAAACGAACACGTAGATTAAATAAACCATCATTACCGGTATCGCAATACAAATTGCGAACGACGTGAACAAATTTTGATGTAATATCCAAAAATCTGCAATTTAATAATCAAATTTCTAAATGTAATTGCGATTGATATGTCGTTATATTTCGAATAATATTGGAAATTTAATACCGCTATAAGATAAAATCTTGAACGAAAAATTCGCGACGTTAAATTTATAACTACGATGAATTTTAAAGCATATGGCTTTTGTAATACAATCGTGGCACAGCAATTGCACAAAGACCGCGCGCAGTGAAATCTATTTCAAAGATTCTGCTCCAAAAAGAAATCGATAGCTGTCTTTGTAACTGAATCGACACACGCACGTGATGACAAGACGCAAAGGAAATTATCTCTAGCTCGATTACAAAAGGGCAAAAATTTATTCGTGCCTCTTTTATCTCTATGATTATACTTCAGAAACGTGAACCGATCGCAAAATTGGCAGTGCCATGAAAGGTAGCTCTCGTAAAGGCGAATCCGCTGTCTTCGTAATTTAATTATCACGTATGTGACTACGTACACTGCGGTATCGCTAAAATTTTAATTTTAATTAATCCAACTTTATTATCGATAGCGCCGAATTCTTTAATATTTTATTTTGGAATTAAAATAGAGGAAATATATGACAAAATCATAATAATATGGTATATACAATTGTAATACAGTCGACATAAAATCATAACTACATGCAACTGAAATGTGTGTTTGGAAAATTAAACACATATTTATTGAGATGTGGCTTTACAGCGAACGGTTTTGCTATAAACAAACTTATAAAATCACCTTCGTCCATCTGTCTCGGATTTCTTGTGCTCGACATATTTATAGTAAAAATCACGTACAAATTTTATGCGATTAATCTCGGACGCAGATGGAGCAAAGTGCACTGCGGTTTATATAGCGGTTGCTATCATATTGCGGTGGATCGTAAATACGGCTAGTCGAACAATTTCCGCGTTTGTAACGTACAGAATATTTCGATTGGACTGTTAATTTCGTATTTGCGGCAATTGTACACATAATACCAGCGTGAAATACCATAATAATATTGATATATGACCTTTATATTTTCAATATAATGTTACCACGTCATTCGCGTGCGATATTATATCATATCATAAGCTCACACCCTTCATAAAACCGGAACGCATCATTGACGGCATCACTGTCAGCTGTAAATTTCTATTGAACTTTGTGGAGCTTGTAAAAAGTGTAAAGGATATAGCTTTGATGGAAAGGAGAATATTTTCAAAAAACTCGAGTTTGCAGAAGAAAGAGCTAGTAAAATTAAAAAAAAATAGAAAACAGAATTTTTGTGCAACAACAAGCATCTCCTCTCTCTCCTCTCCTCTCTCTCTCTCTCTCTCTCTCTCTCTCTTTCCCCTCTCTCTCTCTGTCTCATTCAAAATGAATCGATAGTCTTTTTAAGTAAATCGATTTACATTCACGATAGCAAAATGCAAATAAATTTTTTCTTCTCATCGATTAAAGTTTATTTGCATCGCTTTTAACTTTGTGATTTGACTCTCAACATAATTAATTGAAATAAATTCCACATTTCAATTGCTCAAATATAAAAAATATTTCGAACAAACATAAATGAAAAAAAAATGCGAATAGCTATTCACAATAGTTACATATGTTATAACAATTTATTCGTTCATTAAGACTTCATAATTTTAAAGCAGCATTGTATTACTGCAAAAAATAACTAGAGTGAGTCTCTTTCATCGTCATAATTATCTGTAGGAAGAATTTATATTATTTCTAAAAAAATGTGAATGTGTTTTCCAAGAACGTAAAGTACGGATTTCGAGAAATATGTATGATATCTCCTTTTTAACAAGAAGAGCGAAACTTTTTTTTAATGCAGTTAAATCAACAACGAAATATTAAAATGCTTTCGTAGCATGGAGATTTCTTTCCGTAAAACTGTCGAAATAAATCTCGTTATCCGTTATCCTATAGATAGGTACTCGATAACTCGGATGTTATCTACAGAAATCTCAGGCAAAGATTTATGTTATACATTTAAGTCTCGAGTTTGCAACCCTTCGTCTGATTTACGTCACAATGTAGATTTTCAATTGACCGTTTCAGGCTCTGCGAAACAGAGCGAAAAGGGCTCGTGCTAGCAAAAAACCGAATTTAGGCGATATAAAACCGGGGAGCATTATCGAAAATATCGCACACACGCGTAGGTGAGTACTCGAGTGTGTATTACCCGTTTATTTTTTAAGTACTGTCTTTTACATTGTAAAAGTTACAGCAAAATGACAGATTCTTTTTATAATTCTGTCTTAAAAATATTTTTTAATTTATATATACATAAACATACATAAATAAATATAATTTTGTAATGAAATATTCTGTATTTAATAAAAAACCGGAATGTAAATTTTATATTAACTTTATAATTAATTTTGTAATAATTAAATTTTTGGAAAAATGTACATAATTTTTGTTGTACTAATTTTAAATGTATCTTTTATTTATTTCAAAGTAAATGAAAAATGTATTATGCTGTATCTTTTACTATAATTGATGTTGTGCATGATAAGCATGCAAATATTACACATAGACACACAAACATATATATATATTGCCGTCTCTGCTTCTTTACTCTAATATATTCTATTTACAATTTCATGCAATTTTGTAAGAAGAAAAAGACGGATAGAGTCCTAATACAAATCGATTAAAATCTGGATTAAATCTAGATTGAAATCCAGACAAGCGCTAATATCTTATACAGATAAATTGAATTGAAAATACGTTTTCATTATTTGATTCGACATTTGTTTTATATCTTTTATCTGATCAATAATCTTAAGGTAGAAATAATTAGAAAAATTAAACATAATACAATTTATAAATCCTTTACATATATGTATATTTTTTTATATATCCTTAAACCATTGCATTCTCAACCCTAGACTCTTGCTCTATAAGTCCCTGAATTTTTAATTTTTCTTATGTCTCTTGATACTTTTTCTCTGATTGTGAAATTTTTAACATCGCAGCAGATTTATCTGTAAAATAAACAATTAGAGACCGTATTGTTTTTCGACGATTTTATCTTGATATAATTTATTACCATTATATACTTAAAAGATGTTCCGTCTTTAATGTAATACATAAATGTCTCATATTGCATAAATATCATTAATATATTAGCATAAATAAACGACAGTATATGTATAACAGATTTAAATTAGAATCGATTCGCGCGATTCTCACGTTCGCAGACAAATCGCTCCGTGGGAAAAATATTGTGGGTGAAAATTTATTCATGCGCTCTCTTATGCGACGTTATCCGGATCGTTTGCCGGCGCGATAAGCGCGACGACAGCCTGCTGACATTTGGAGCACGTCGCGCGCGCGATGCGCAACTATTCTTTTCAATTTTCGCGACCGCGTAAGGCTTGCATTCCAACGAGACAATTTCTCGCGGAGATTGGTGCCAGCTGGCGCGACGCGAGCTGAGAGACGGGGCGACCGAGGGTTAAGTCCCAAACATCCCCGGATAATTCGCTTTTCTCGCACGCCTCCGCTCGCACGTGCTTTCATTTCCGCCGTGCTGACGAGGGCAACCTCGTCTTGAATAGCAAACTACTTGTACGCCGCTTAATCGCCGGTTTTTTTATGTTTGCGTACTTTCTCAGACATGACTCTCGTTACGTCTTTCTTATTTTTTCTTTCGCATTAAAGTAATGCGAATTGAAAATTATCGAGGAAGGTATTCTTTATTGACATTTATAATGGAAAGATGATGGTGCATCAAGCAAATAATTCGATGTGCATAAAAGTGGCGAATGAAATTAGAATGGGATTAGAGGAATAGGAGAGAGAATAATTTTATGTTTTAGATTACCATAATTTATTTATATAAAAATATGCACTTAGATATAACAATGATTATTATTCTACGTTTTAAAGAGATAAAAATGCTATTCTAAATATACCTAGCATTTGGAATATAATAGCATTTCATAATATTTTATTGTCATCATGCAAAGTGAATATCCGCAACTGCATAAAATGCGCACGGGCATAATATCATAAACCGAGATAATAGTATTCGTATTTATTTATGTGCACTACCATTTACCGATGCATTGGAATCGCATATAACGTTACCTGCAGCTCGCGAATTCGATATAAGGATTATTTACCTCGCAAAGTATCACAATGATGGCTTTAAAGGAATAAAATATTCTGTAACATGTCCATCTGTTCCGTCATGTATAAACATATACAATTCGAGACACGTACAATTTCTGTAAAATATAGCGTGCCCAGGCAGTATGATTACTTTTCTATATTATGGATGTTATATTTAATTGGAAAAAATGATCATATCAACGTTAAATTAAAAACTTTCAGCGCATTAAATTCTAACGGCAGATAAGAAGCTTTTATATTTCGATTAATTAAAATTGGTTTCTATTTAAGGAAACTTTAATTCTTGCGATTTAGAGTTAGAAAGATATTTAATATTGGAAATTAAAAAGTTACAAGCGAAACGTGGCGTTCAATCAAAGTTCTATTCATGTACTCAATTACAAATTGATCGAAGTAGTTGTTGAATTCGTTACGAAAGAAGAGAGCTGCGGTATTTTTGGAACAACGTTTACACAAACCCACGTGAAGCTTAGCAGACGTATACGTTCGTAAATACTCGACATCCCTAGCTAAGAAGATTTTCGAAAAATATTAAGGCGCTTCGTTAAGTACTTGAGACTACCCGACGGGAGTACTACGAAGGTAAACGAAATTTTCCAACAAACTCCTGTTTACCTTCCTTCCAGCGAAGAGTGCAGGAAATCTAAGTATTTAAGCGCTTGAACGCGAGAAAGACACGTACTAGGGGAGAATGGCCGAAAACTGAAACTGACCATCGCACACGAAAAGTGTCCTTTAAATTAACAATTAAAAAGTATTATCACATATTGGCAGAGAATTGCACTGTAGGAAAAAAGTTTAAAAAATTATTATAATTTTAATAATATCACTTTGATAGATTTAATTAATATTTCTCCGTGAGCAAAATAGCACTTTCTATGATACAGAAAGATTTCTTAAACAATTACAAATAATATAAAATGTAATTTAATTTAATAATAAGGATCTAACAAGTATCTACATTGTAATAGTTTCAATTGAAATATCTGCAAAATATTGTTTTGTTATTGATTATTTCTTCTAGGCGATTATGAAGTTCCTACAGACTTTTTTGTTTGCATGTCTGAAATAATAGTTTCTAAATTTTATCTTATTTTTATGATTATTTTAGAAAAATACAAAAAATATTTTTTGTACGGAAATTTTGTTTGGCGTTAAAGTTAAATTAATTTTTTAATTAATTAAAATAATGTTAAACTAATTGAAGATAACGTGTTTCGGAAGATTGATAATTACTTTTGATTAATGTTGACGAAGATCACATTTACAATGACGCATGATGCATGACGGCGGCGACAGACGATAAATTGAACTTAGGTGTTTACAGTCGCAGTCGCAATTTGGTAACTTCATCCGCATTTTGATATCTCTCTAGGGTGCAATGTATCCGACATAATCTGGCATCCCGGTTAATCCGCCCACATGCACCCACGCTGGCCACGTTATCCCTTTATCGACTTTGTTATCGCGTGGATCGAGGTTCGATCGAAAGCACCGAAATTTTGATATTTATCTTGACCATCTAATGCACGAATCCTGTTGCCGTGGCACGTGTATCTTATTCCAAGGTTATGTTCAGGTCGGAGATCAGTACAATTAATAATTATTTCACGTGGTGACATATGTAAATCTGAAATTCCTTGCTTAAGATTAACGAGGATGAAGAAAAATGATGAGAAAATGAGATAAATACGAAAGGAAAAATATCGTTTCAAACTAAAATTCCATAAATTCATATAACAGGATTCATAATAATGTTTTTTTCTCATATATGATTGTAAAATAATAGATATTCGTGAGATAATTTTAATTAAATTAAATGTGTTTAAAAATTTTCTTGGTAAAACAAATGCTACCAGAGAAATTCTTTTAATTTTTTATTTTTTATATTAAATTCTTAAAAATGAATAAATATATACATATGTGTGTGTTTTTTAATATAGACATATATCTTTAAATATTTTCGATAGCTTTCTGTTTTAGCAATAGATTATTATAAGATATTATTTTTAATTTAAGTCATACAAAATTATATTAAATTAAATTACTCTATCATAATTTTTTTTTAATGAAACCTTAACAGTGAAAATTAATCTTTTTATGTAAAAATTTTTCCTTATCGCGAAAAATTTATGTTCAAATGTATGCTTATGCGTACAGAAATGTGAAAATGTGAAAATGCTGCGTCATGCTTTGAATAGGCGATTTCTAAACGTATCGGCACTATGTCGAAGTATACTATCATTTCGCGGATACTATCATTTCGAAGTTCGATAATGTAAAATTTAACAGCCGAGCTTCCAATTTGTGCATAAGAGTATTAATAAAGCTTATGGCAGCTCAAATCGTAGTCTCCGAATATATGAATTATTTTGCAATGCAAAACGAATTTTGCGCGAGTTTAAGGAAATTAAACATTGTAACGCAATTCTATATTATCGAAGC
This sequence comes from Tetramorium parvispinum, assembly GCA_011638315.1. Classification (NCBI taxonomy): domain Eukaryota; kingdom Metazoa; phylum Arthropoda; class Insecta; order Hymenoptera; family Formicidae; genus Tetramorium; species Tetramorium parvispinum. The sequence continues at coordinate 5,842 of VBVR01003049.1, read as the reverse complement.
AGCCAAAGTTTTGATAATGCCGTTTACAGAATATTCAACTTTTTTAGAAAATTCACGAATTTTGGAAATTGTGAGGGAGATTGAAAAATTTATGGGGTAAATCCGGTTGAATTTATTAGTATATTAAAAGCTTGTTATATACAAATGAACGTTTATATTTGATAAAAGCTGTAACTTATATTAAATACAAATAAGATACTCGACATAAATTATTACATTGGGAGAATATACGAACACATTATCGATCAAAACGCAAGTAAACATTTGCAGTTAAATAAATTAACGTACAACAGACTTTACCAGCGCGCATTCAATCAAAGTCACTCATTTTCTCTCTCGATCCTCCCCTTTTTTTCTCTTTCTTTGTCCTTTTTTCCTTATCTTCTTTCTATTAAATTTTTAATATTTATATGATTAAATATGATGCTTTTTATTTTCAATATAGTGAATTTTTAAGTGCTAAATACAAAAATAAAGATATGTATTTAAATATATATATTTATTACATTCGCAAAATTAATGAGACAGGATCGTGACTTATCACGATATTTCGACTTGATCGCTGTCGTGTAACAAATTAAAGACTCGTTCGAGACATCCGTCATAAAAAAAGAAACAGCGACTTTCTGTCACTCAGGATCTTGCAGGTGCTGTGAAAAAGCGTGTCGTCGCTTTGTGCATGATAGATACGCTACTTGCTGGATTAACGCTGAGGGATGCCGGATAAACAAGGAAGTGCATGATAGGTGTAGAGGCTTTTCTAGAGGCTTTTGACTAAGATCACGTAGTGGGTATTCTGTGGCAAGGTTTGCGGAAACGGCGCTGGGGGCGGCCGCCCTGGTGGCACCTGGGATCGAGGAACCGACGAACACCGCTTCCGGCAGCAACGAGGACGAGGATGAGACGCCGCTCGATCCCGTCGTCGTCATCTCCAATGACAAGAGCACGGAATTCTTTTTAGCCACGGTCGTCGAGGAAGCAGCGTAAGAATTTCATCATATCTTCTTATCACTCGTTCCTCCTCTTCCCCGTCGCGCGCTCCGAACGGAAGGAAGATGTCGGAATTTTCTTTCTATGATATCTGATCGCATTGTCGTGACGTTGTGCGACGTATCTCGTCACATCGACTATCAATGCAAAAAGCTGTATGGATGCGTCATCTCTGATACGGTTACTATGGCACCTTTTTACTTTTTAATAATATAAAAAATATTCAATTCAGTGTAAAATTTTCAAAAAATAATTGTCTTAAGAAATATGCGATTCTTATTAATTAATTAAATTTATGCCAGGACATAATAAAAATTCGGAATTATTTTTATGTCCAGACATAATTTAAATTTATGAAATTATCGTTATATATAATTATTGTAGAAGTTATTAGGATCAATAGTGGTATAATATTTGATGCATTAATTTTTTACACACACACACACACACACACGCACGTACACACATAAGATTATTTTAAAATAATATAAAATTTTACACTTTTAAAAGTTTGATTTGCAGCGTTATTAAAAGAAAAATATTACATTAAGTAGTGATATTTTTATATATTTAAATACTTAATATAAATGATAAGTACTCTTAATATAGCACATGAAATAAATTTTAAAATTAAATTTATTTTATATGTATCGCAGGGGAAATACCGGAATTAACTTATAAAATGACTTATATAAATAAGGGCATCTGTATAACCAAGATACAACTTCTCTTTCCATCTGCTTTTGCTGAACTCCAAGAAATGAAACGAATGGTTAAAAAGTCGTGGACGTCTAAAAGGCAAACGAGATGATTATACGATATTCATCCGTACAGTAAAAAACGTAGAGAAATATTCGCATTTCTTTTTATTACGCATTGCTAGAAATGATCTGATCTGAGGTTCTTCGTTTCGTTATCATACAGAGTAGCTTCCCTTTCTAATTCTTGGTTGCGACTTGCAATTTAAGAAAAGTACGTAATACGAAATTGAAAGAGAATTAAAGAAATTCATTGATAATGGCTAAATTAAATATCTTTTCTATAACTTGGCCTATATATTTAGAAAAATTTCATCGAACGACTCCATGAACTTTTCGGATGCCATTCCTATTTCCTACTTAATATTGTACAATAAATGAGATTTGCGAAATTTCAGTTAGCTGGCAAGTAGCACGAAAGGTAAAAAGCGATCCATTAAATGAAGCAGACAAATAAAGTAACGCGAGCACGTAGATCGCAGTGAACTATAATTATTTCTCTACTCTTTCTTAAGATTTCTAAGCGACACGAAAAGGCTTTTGAGTCAATCAAAAGTTTCGGCCTACCATTTAATTGGCCAATTGGGAGTCTTCAATTAAGAGGATATTACTTCTGCCTTGCGTGTCGTAAAGTTTGTGGGTTTGTAACCCTTCCGTTCCGAGTCCTCTTCAAATTATTTGTAACGTGAGAATAATTGAGAATTCTTTTTGGGCAAAGTAGTAATTATTATTTCCCTGTCCTTGCTCTTTCAAAATATAATAATATATTTGTAATAATGAAATACATGCACGTTTTTCTTTATCAAATTACAAAAATCATTTTTAATTTTATATACATAAAACAAAATCTCTCCGAGAGAATTGGTTGGAAATTATTTTACATATAAAGCAATATAAGCTAAAGTTTTGTATTTTTCACACAGTAAAAACTTGTTTCTTAAATATCGTGGTTAATTAAATTTATTTTTCTTTATTCTTTGAAATGAGATATTGTTAGCAATTTTTCACTCTTTAAAAGAATCTTTCGGTAATTTGTCTCGAACAGGTAAAAAGGCGAAGACAATTCAGGGCGATGTCGGAACTTCGCCCGATCGGAAAACTCGGACAGGAAGGCACGTCGATATTCGGGACGGCTGACAAGTCGGACGTTCGAAAGTTCGTGCGCATTGAACGATGAAGCAAAACAAAAAAGAACAAAAAAATTCGCAGATCGAGAGAAAGAGAGTGAAGGGAGAATGACTGGCCAAGCGGCGAAAAGCCGATGATCTCGTAATTATTTTCTGCGTTCTCTCGACAATCATGGTACAGTGGGGGTCACTTGAACTGTACGAGAGTTTATCTGTTTTCTCTCTCTCTCTCTCTGTCTCTATTTCCAAAACTCTATTCAAAGTCCGCGCACAGTACTCGTTTAAGGGAAACCCGTCGCTCCGATAGTAATCCGGAAGTTCGCGAGCTAATCGTGATGGGGTGGCCTCTTTGTACCGGCGTCCGCGAACAATTTGCATTTAACCGCTTGTTACCTTTGAAAATGGACCAATCAGCTCCGTGCACATGGACATTTCACGGTTATTAATTAGTATGTATTTTCAGTGTTCGAGTGAAACTATCGCATATTTTGGCACCTGTGAAATTTCGCATTCCTAATTATGCTTCTAAAGAATTATATGAAAGAGAAAAAGATTAAATGTAACACATATTTGGTGGAAAACAAGTTGTATGTGGTTTTTATTACTTTAATAATATATTAAAATAATTATATAAAATTATTTAAACGGTGATTATTAAAATTCAGTAAAGTACGTAAAAAATATTAAAAATGTTCCTTTATATATATATATATATATATAATATAATAAATTGAATCTTGCTGTATATTTGTTTAGGATATTATTTCTGTAGCCTTACTGCTGAAAGATGTAAACCTATTATTATTTGCATGCATATTTTAACACGTACTCTTCCCTAATTTAGATGTCTATGATATAATCCAATTTCCTGTACTGCTTTTTAATATTTTATTACATTATCAAAACACTGATAAACTTAATATGTTAGATAATATGTCAGAAACGTATAAGAATGCAAACATATTAAATACAAAACTTAGTAAATACAAAGAAATAATGTACGTGTAAAATTATTAATAAATAATAAAGAAAGATTTTTAAACTATCATTTAAAGTTTAGAATACGTGAAAATTTCCTATTCAAATTTAAATACAAGCTTCTGAGATTAGATATAGATATGCACAAAAATATTGCACTGAACAAGAATATCTGAAAATTTTGTCTAGAATTGTTTTGAGTAAATGCGTGAGATTACAAATGTAATCACGCGTTTCGTACTAATAATGAGAAAACAATAATTTATGATATCAAGTAAGATTTCTAAAAATCTTTTTGTATTATGTAACTTTGCATTTTTATTATCATGAGATCTCGGATTTCTGACCAGAATTCACTTGAGATTAATAGTGCGGAATTTAAACTTTAACGTGAAGCGACGGAGTACCGGGTCTTTCTGACACTCGAATGGTAGTTGTCGTTTCAGCGCGGTGGCACAGGCCCAACTGACCGGAGCACCACACGTGCAGCTGCAGGACTCCAGCGGATACGACGGTGCAGCGAGCAGCACGATGATCCACGAGCCACTCGAGACGAATTCAAGTCCGAGCCCGAATCCGCGGATCACGTCGGGCCCGCCGTCCTCGTCGACTTCGTCGTCACCACCACCAACGCGAGGCGCGACCAGCGTGTCCTCGTCCACGCAGACGAAGAGGAACGGTAACAATGGTGGCGCGAACAAGCAAGAGCTTAAGCGGTTGAAGAGCGTCGGCTCGCTCCTGCCGCTGCAGCTCGCGAGGACTCCCAGCGTGCTGTCGTCCTCCTGTAAGAAGGACCGGAAGAACGCATCGGCCGGGTCGAGGTTTACAATATACAAGGCTAACAAGGCTAGTAAAAAGAAAAGAGAAAAGAGCTCAGCCAAGAAGGAGCGCAAGGCCACGAAGACTCTAGCGATCGTGTTAGGTAAGTTGCTCGCGTGCCGCTGCATTGATAAGTAGCTCAGCTCGCATCGTTTCGCATCTATTATTGATGAGCTCGTGGACTCGCGAGTTAGAAGCGAGAACGATAAAGAGCGGCGATACTGGAAATGGATCTCTATCTCCAGTATACGTGAAAGTCTGAACGCGGCTGAGTGGATAGGCAAGTGGTTTAAGAAAAACATCGAAAGATCAGGAGATTAGTTACATGTCTGGCATGACGATTCGATTGGGATCGAGCAATTTATCCTTGTAACTATTTCTTACGAGTAATAAATAACTGACAGTAAAATGTCGATACAAAATTACTTTTTTAGTGCTTGAAATGTAGATTTACATACTTGAACATTGAAACATTGAAATCAGTACGAAAAATATCGCGTATTATTATAAAGAAAAAGGCTTTAGAAAATCCCTTCCCTACATCAATATGAAAATCTTGGTATTAAGAAACTTTAAAGCTTGTCAAATCTGTTTCAAATAAAATCCACTGTAAGATTGGATGACAGAACAGAGACGATTAGATGGATAGTTTGCATTTCAACAAACTATTTCTGATAAGACATCAAAGGATAAGTTAATAACAGATATTGAAAGTTTCTGCGGTTCTTAGAGTGTTAAAGTCGTTAACAGAATGTATTTTGCAAACAAAGTTGCAAACAAACTAAAGCTCAAGGTACTTTGCTTTGTGGAAAATAATAATTAATTTAGAATTCATTCATTTCATAATTTCTACAATAGATATTGTATTATAAATTAAAAATAAAGAAACAGAAAACCAAATTTGTATTTGCAATATTGCATTATTATATTACTCGCGGTGGTATGGTAAAACTTTTTGATCATTTTATTTAAATTAATAATTAGTTTCTATACATACAGTAATATGTCTTTATTTGGATATACAATTCGAATAAGATTTAAAATATTAATAAAGAAATAAAAATAAAAAAACATGAAATATATAAAGCATTTATATATCGAGTTAATCAGATATAATTTACAATAAATTCTTTTTATTATTTTATTAATTATTTAAATTCTGTCTCTTAT
>VBVR01003048.1:0-19285 GCA_011638315.1 Tetramorium parvispinum | reverse complement strand
TTGATTTACTTCATTTTATATAAAAAAGCAATTACTACTACAATTATTATACTATTATTAATATATTACTATATTATATAATAACAATATAATATATAATAACAAACTTTTAATTAGTTTAAGTTTCTAATTACTTGATAGATAATAATTTTTGTTTCTTTAACAAAAAATTAATTAAGACAATATTTGCAAAATAATTTGGCAATAGATTGATTGTAATGCAAAGAGATTATTTGATTAAAAAAAATCACGCATCAAGTAAGATTAAATTTATTTTATTTAAAAGAGAGAATGACCAATAGATAATTTTATTTACGTAAAGCCCAGGACTGATCAATAGACTTGATCAGATTCGATCTAACTTAATTATTTCATTAGGACGTTCCTCGAGGATCAGACGGAATTTAATTTGACAGGCCCGCCAAATTTGATCTCTCTTGATAAAATGCGACGACACGTTAAATTTTATCACGTTTTCAAACCAACCGTACAGGATGTCCGCGAATTCAAATGTGGTCGACGCGAGATAAGTGTTTTTAGAGTGTTTCCGATTTGAATTCTAAAAAAAAAGGAAGATAGCTGATGAAAAAAGAAACGCATTTTCCGTGGTCCTACTTCTAGAAGAGAAGCGTGCAGAAGCGACGGCCCTCACACTTTTCTGTTATCTCCGATAAAATCGAGTACTCGCGCGCCGACCCAACACTTTCGGAAATTTCCTCCGATCGCTCCATTACGTAACTCCCCGCGCAATGCGCACACCACACCCTGTACAAGTACCCTGAAAAAGTGTACAGCGTTAATCGGTCGGCGCGATTTCCATCGGATTCCGACGACGCAGTATCGGTATCGCGCGCCGGCCCGCCGCCACGCGTAATATGCCCATATTAGACTGCAGATTAAGATTGAGATTTGATTGACAGTTTGGCCAATTGGTCGAATTGGAATTTGACTATTCGGAACAAAGTTCACAAAATTTGAATTAATTTTGTTCTAATTGGCTGAATTCCAATTCAATTTCAATTTCAATTCGTAGTCTGATAGAGGTTTAACGATTACTTAATTACTGTCTTAATTTTATGCCTCGACTTGCTATTTTTTTTGTTTTGTTTTGGCATGACAATTAGTCGCGTTCCGTACGGAAATACGACGCGGACCCTCTCTCGGTAATTTATTATGGTCTCGTCCGACCTCATGTGCCGGATGCGCGCGCATGGCGATCGATATTTTCGCGTGTTCGTGCAAGCTGCATACGTCGGTGATCAAGTGAAAATCGTCGCGGGCCACGAAATGACCGTGTGATCCAGAATGGCCGGATCCACGGCGAAGTTTCGCGCGAGCGCGGACTTCGGGCTGCCCCCGTGTCGAGGCCTTTCCCTCCCGGGGGACCGAAACCGGTATGGCGCTCGTCGAGGATGAATTCGCTCGGAGCGGCGTTGCACCGCTTCCTTCGGCACTCGCAGCTCTAAAATTTGGACACGTTGAAACTAGAATTCCGCTAATCTTGATCGTTACACCTGTGGGCGCCTTTCTCCGGCGTTTCTCGCCGACGAGACCGGCACGGCGATTTCGGGCAGATAAAGATCCGATGTTACTTTTCTGCCGACGGGCCCGCGGCTGTTTTGAGATCATTTCGAACGATACGTAAAATCGCAACGTCTCTCTCATTGCGCGAGCACGTATAACGCAACGTAACGCGATTTCGCGATCGAGAGGCCGTGACTTTCCGCGCCAACATGTGATTCCCGCGCGTTAAATATAGATAGACCCTACGACGCCGTGGTCGGGGATGCCAGACGACGAGAAACAACACGAGAGAGAGAGAGAGAGAGAGATCAGCGGGATCGAGAATGTGCGAATGGTCGAACGTAATAATTAAATGTGATTAATCACGGTAAAAGTTCGATATCGCATCGAGATACGAGAGACGGCAAAATTTTAGACCTTTCTCTTTGCCGAAAGCGAAGAAGGCACGAAGAATCGCTGCAATTTTAAAATATCCGATCGATATCTAGAACAGGACGATTGATTTACGCGTCAAATTCGTCGCGCTATACTTTGTTTATTTTTTTCTAATCACCCCTACGTTCCATAAGCTAAGAAAACAGTCGTTATAAAGGGAGTATCTGATTGAAATTATTAGACGACGATCTGGGACGAAAAAGGGGAGCAAGAGAAGAGAAAGAGAGAGAGAGAGAGAGAGAGGGAGGGAGGGAGATGGTGATCCAGAGGGGAAGAATGAAAGACAGGTCGGGAAAAGAGAGTAGTCGCGGGCCGGAAAGGCGAGAAAAAAGAGTAAAGTACACCGTAGTGACGGCAGACGCCCGCCTTGGTGCAATGGAAATTTCCAACGGCCAAGGGTGGGGGAAGAGGTAGGCGCGGGAAGACAGCGAAACGGGAAAGAGAAAGAGAGAGCGAGCGAGCGAACGAGTAAACGAGGGTGACCGGCTCCCGGGGCCCGGTGGAAACCGGACGCGGCTTTGGTGCCGTCGCCGCCTGAGAGTAAGCCTAGATGGAACGGCCGACGGTGGCACCGGGTGGAGCGCAGGCGGTGGTGCGATGATCTTACCTTCGTTTTCGCGAAGGGCGGCAGACATAGGGGCCATGGCTGCATCATTTGTCTCCTTTGGAAGCCGGGCATCCTGTCCGTCGCGTAGCTACTGTCGTGGAGGGGCAAGAAGGGGAGAGCGTGTGACGTGCCGAGTGCCGGCGCGGCGGGTGTCTTAAGCGGACCAGCTGCTGGGATGTCGTCGCCGTCGGGACGCTGCTGCGGGTCGTCTTGCAGTTTTTGACTTTGGCGCGAGAGAGCCTCGGTTGACCGCAGTTGTAGGTTATCGGCCGCTTATCTCGTCAAGTAGAATTATTTCCGGCTGCTTGTCCGGTGCCCCTCGCGGGCGACGCCGATGAGAGTCGTCGCGGTGCGGCCGTCAGCTAGGTCGCGCTGCTCCTTTCTCTCTCTCTCTCTATCTCTCTCTCGTCGATGCGCGCGACCGGCGCGCGTGCAGTGCGCCTCGATCTGCCGGCGGGACGCGTGCGTGGATGATTACGCACGCAGAACCGCGTGTATTACTATGTGCGTACGTGCGTGCGTGCGTGCGTGCTGGTTCGCGCGCGCGTAGCCCGATCACACGTGGCTCGTGACAGCGCGGCTTGCCGTGTGACGGAACGTACGTCGCTTTCTCCCCCGCGCGCGCCTTTCGCGATCGATTCGCGCTCGATATCACGTCTCTCTGTGCGGCCGGCACACTCCGTGTGCGTGCGTGGGGATGTTCGTTCGATCAGGTGGTTCGATTGGCGAATTATAGGTGGTTGTGCGTGCGCTGCTGCTGCGCCGTCGTCTCGGGCGCGAGAGAGAGAGAGAGAGAGCTCGCGAACGCTGGCGTTGGGTTTTTACGCACCCCTCGGAGACGTGAGACACCCAGGGAACGTTTGGAGCCTAAGTGAGCCTCGGTTCTCGCGAGGCCTCGACTACACCCGTCTCCGCGCGATTCACCACCTCCACCGCACCTCCACTACGCCGGCTCCGTGTCTCCGCGCGATAGTCTCGCGGTCTAGCGCGCTCCTGTTGCTCTCCCGTCGAAATTCGGTCGGAGAGTTACGGCCGGGGCAAAGGGGTCTCCCGCACCACGTGAGGAAATTCCTTTTCGCAGGAAAGCGAATTCCTCCCCTTTCTCCCTCTTCGTCCTTTCGCCCTCGTCGCCTGTCGCTGCCTCACGTCGCTGCGCTTTAGACAACGGGAATTCCTGCTGATCCGTCGGATTCAAGAATCTCGATTTGGATCTCCGCTCTTTTCTTTTTTTTTTTCTTTTTTGCTCTTTTCCTACTCCGAAATCTCCGGTATCACCAGGACGTGCCGCTTTGTTGTCGTTTACGTCTTGTATCGATTCCCTCGATTGTCCGATCCGCTACGGCTCGGTTGGCATGGAAAAGTGTGGTGTTACGTGTGTTTGGGGAACTTTGCTAATCGGTTCGGGAGGTTTGTCTCTTATACACACCGCTGCGGGCATAAACCACGCCCCCTTCTCCGTAGGGGGAATTTTCGCGTGGTACGCGACGTCGCGGCGCGGCGCGGTGGTGCTGCGCCACGCTGCGCACGCGACTTTATCAGACCTCGGTGTTAGCCGCGTCGAGCACGATACGAGAAACACGACGCTTCTCGTCCCGTGCGGTTGGACGCCGCGGCGAGTTGCATCAGATTTGATCATCTGACCGGTTAGATGTTCTAATCGGCGCCCGAAAGTTTCTCTCTCTCTCCGTTTTTTCTTCCTTTGATTCAATCGCGCGGTGTGCTCGATGATGAAAATGTCGCGTTACGTTTTGTTATGGTGAACACACGATGGGGAGCTTCATGGGGACTTTCAGGGGGAGCAAAATATATGTAAATTATAAAAGTGCATTGAGAGAGATGAATAGATGTTAACGCGTTCTCACGTAGCACCGGGTTGTTTCGGGCCGTCGGCACTTCACTTCCAAAAGAATTCTCTCTGCAGTTTGTAATCTTCATTTTAGATGACTTTATTGTATCTTTTTCTTTGCGTATTCTTTTACGTTTTTATCTTCAATAAACTTCTTTATTCGAACTTCTTTCGAATCTACTTAATAAACCTGGCTGTCTCATCAGTCTATACTGGGTTCCAAACGATAATGATATAATCTTTACTCAGTTTTATGTGTTTTGAAAAATGCAAAAAGTCTCGTGAAAAGAGTTTCGAACCGAAAAATTCTTTTCTTTATGACATTCTGATTAACATCTTGAATAGTTGTTTTCATAATTAATTATAAAATATCAAATATGTTTATTTATTATAAATTATCAAATGTCGTATGTTTACAAGAATATTAATCTCAGTTTTCTGTGAGATATATACTTAACATCAACCATATATAAAAACTACGTATGTCTTTTTTGGAGACTGAAAATAATTTCATTAATATTATGAAACATGGATTGATTTTAAATCATCCATTTATAAATTTTTCATATTCTTAGAGTCTCCGATTTATCGCTATCGACAAATTTGGCTCCTGTAATAATAATAATAATAATCAGGACAGATTTTTTTTAAATAAATATTTAGCGCTTCGTAAAAGAACATCTGTGTTTATATTAACCGCGTCATAAAATACGTTTTAAAATATTACGTTCGTTACACATTCTCACTTTCATATATGTGTAGAAAAAAATTTAAAGATTAAAAAAAAATTCAATCTAAATGATAAAAGTGTCATTAAACAATTTTTTAATGATATACACTTGTAACATGATAATGTATTTACTTTCCAATTATCAATATGATCTTTTGCAATGTATCGTTACATCAATACGCATGTCGTTCTACATTTTTACATGATAATTTGCGCGGGACAAGTTGCACTAATCTCTCACATTTATTCCATTTCTACTTAATGCATTATACATTATTAGATACCGATCTTTTTGAAAGTAGCGCTATTCACGTTATCCATTCTGCACAATATATATTTCCTAGCGTTCGACTTTAAAATAAAAATATATTATATCCATCTTCCATGTCAATAAAAACCTTCATATCTCTTTGTATTTAGTCTCTAATACTAGAAAAACACAAGTATCATATTAAGCATTTATGATACTTACACCTCTAGTCTGAAACAATTTTCGAAATACACGAAGACTTCGTAAAAGGAAGAAAATAATACTTGAATATTAAACGGCCACAAAATGAAGTGTATGTACCTCATTTCCTGTCAAACAATAATAAATAAAAGAAATTGAATTTTTTGCAAGACACTAATTAATTGTAAATTAATATGCCTCAGTCTAAAATAGATAGATAGTAGATCTAAAAGAATACTGATACTTTACGTGTGTGATAAGTTGATTAATACGCAAGTATAATTAACTTCTTACACATGCGACGTAGTTCTGAAATTAAAAGATTGGATCGTTAAAACGTGTGGCGAACCGATGAGACATGAACCGAGCGACATATCGCGATTAACGCTCGTCGAGGTAGGTTCAAACGGCGCAGTCTCGGTCGTCCATGGAAGGTTCGAGAGACGTCCGACCTCGTTCTCTACCATATAAGCCAGTAGCCAGTCCTTTCTTCGTACACGCTTGTCGGCACGTACGCTTCACATCCCTGCCGTGTGTGGAAGTCTCGTACCGTCTCTTCCTCCTGCCTCTCTGGCCGCAGATCGTTTTACGCGCTCGCATACGCAGCGTTCGGCGAATAATGCCGGACGATAGACGACGATTTCTTTACTGTTCATCTGGCATATTTTTTTCAGTTCAATATTGCTTATTGGATCCATATCAACTCCCTGCGCCTCTTATCACCCTCGCATGCATATCTATTATACATGCTAATGTTTACATTCTTCTATTTAGACTCGTTAATGATCATTTGGTTCGAGATGCTCATAAGAAAATTGCCATTTCTTATAAGCAACTTTCCCACCTAAACGACTGTTAGCGAGTGATGAAAATAGCATATAGATATTGTGCTACTACGGCCGCGCATACCTTCAACTAGCTATATCGCCTCGGATTCTCGGCAATCTGGTTAGAGGTCTATTATTCTCGACGCTTAGCCGTTAGCAAACATCTAAATGAGAGAGCCGATAATAGGAGAGTAATTTCCAAACTTTGCTGATCAACGTTTTAGCAGTCCCCCTTTTGTCGTAGTAAAACATTTATATAACGAATTATATCATTATGTCAATAATTGCTCGAGCATAAATTAAAATTTCAATAATTGCACGTACGATTTTTATTACGTTATACAAAATTGATGATTGTGAATATTATTTTTAACAATCATTTATAACTCAAATTTCCCATTGCCTCGATTTTAAGAAAACTTAAAATGATTTTTAAAAATGCACGAATATGTCTATAAAGTTCTTATGACGTTTCTAAATACACCGTAATATTTAGTCTTTCATTGATCCCAAATTTAACGATTTTCCTTCCGCTTTGCAATCGTGGATGACGATCGCAATTTATCAGTATGGAAATAATCAATGGGGCTACTTTTATCAGCACGTTATCTTCCGTCTGTCAAAAATATGACGATCATTATCCATCTCTACTTAGCAGTATTTAAGACAGGTTTATGCCCGAGTGAACTTTGATCGGTTTATATGCTTAAAAAAAGAAAGTGATTAATCAAGAATTCACTTGTATACTGTTTATACACAATTAGCCGATACTTGCTCGCAATTTGCACATTGTCATTAAATAGACAAGAAATTATTATTTATTACTATTAATGAATATTTCTATTGATTGTAATTATCATTACAAAAACCTATTAAGAAATTGAGAAAGAAAACTAATAAGAAAAAAAGAATTAAGAAATTTGCAGTCTAGATTATCTTTTTTAATTTTGCCAAAAAGATATAATATCGAATATTAAATGATAATAAGTGAATTTGACAATATGAATAACACAAATGCACGGAAAAAAAGTTTTAGTTAAAAACGAACGAATCAGAAAATCTTGTAGGCGTGATCAAATATTCTGATTACTATAATAGGAAATGTAAGTGTATTTATTATTCTGGTTATTATAAGTTATAAAGTATTGAGTTCTATTATAATAACCAGAATTTCTATTATAATAATTAAAATATTTGATCACTCCTACAAGATCTTTCTGATTCGTTTGTTTTTAACCAGAATTTTTTTTCAGTGTGTGAATAATAGAAATGTGCCTTTTACATTCGGTTGAATTTTTGTATCTAATAATTCAAATAATAAAATTAAATGAAATAATTAAAATTTACATGCAGAATAATTGATTCGCATTTGTCAAAAAATATCATTCTCTATGCTATATGCATTTTATAATGCTTGTGTATCGCGTTTGTTCTTTATTATTTATATTGCAATTTGCATCACGTACGCTGATGCAGCACTGCGAACGATGATTCTCTCTAACATTTTATATTAACAAGGATTGAGGGCTCCCGAATGTAAGAAGTCAAAGGTCTTCAAATGACATCCACCCCACTTTTGGAACGATTCCATTCAGAGAATACATCTCACTCCAATCAATTCCGTTTACGATTTGTATCATATACCGTACTGCGACACGTCATGTTTTGAATGCCATGAGTTTATCGAACGCGCGGTGAAAGAATTACATTCATCATCCGATTAAATACACTTATATTTTCCGATGATCTGTCATGTATTAATATTGATATCAATATGAAATTTGTGTGAAGACAATTAAAAAGTGTAATGAGAAAATTAAATGTTCATTCAAGAAAAGATCTTCAGGGCATCAAAATAAAATTAATTTTATAGAAATAATTATGATATGAAAACTATGAGAGAAACAGAAAAAATATATACAAAATTTTATTATATGTAGTATTATACGTATTATTTATAGATCATATTACAACAGAATTTATTCAATAAAAAAAGTTCTGGTTTCAAATTTTTAAGAAAGAATGATGTTCAGGTTCAATGAGTCTAACTTATAACAATAATAGTATATACAGAACAGAAACACATTGAAAGCTTGTCTGTATGAACGATAAATCGGTATAATGCAAAATAAGAAAAAACTTAAACTAAAAAAGTGTCATTGACAACGTTTAGTTTCGGATTTTTATTATAAAACAGCCAGTTGTAAGATTGAAGAATATACATATATGTACATATCTATAAATAGTAGAATAGATATTTCTGATTTATAAGAAGCAATAATACACCTGCTAACATTTTTGCAAAAAATGTCATTTAAATGAAAATATTAAAATAATTGCATATGAATGAAATAAAAAAAAGTTTTGCATAATTGTTATTTTTGATCGCTATTTATAAAAAAATTTTTATTTAAAAATCACATTTGAAAACTTAGGCATAGATAAATTGTTATGTATGACTTTAACATATCGAATATTTATTAAAATATTAAAATAAATATTTTAATAAATAAATAGAAATAAAAAGAAAATAAAAAAAATCTTACCATTTTCTCGAAATAATGTGGTCTGGCTGGAGAATTAAACCTGTGTCTGATTTGATGTTGCCTCACTAAAGACTTGGAAATTTGAGGATATCGCGAAAACTTTCCTTCGTTTATATTAGCAAGGAACGAACAAGCGCGCTCTATCTCGCTGTCGTTACTACTGCGTAACTACTATGCAAAAGCACACTACGCAAAGCACACTTCTAAAGTAACCACGACGCATCCCGATAAGGTATTCATATTCATTCGTTTTCCATTTCCCACTTTTAAGCGCAACGTTTACGTCAGCGCGAGCTACGCAAAGTTGATGTCAAATTAGTAGTGCTTTGACAAGTTCGTATGCACTTAGATGCAATCAAGAGTTGTTTTTTTGCAAGCTTTTATAAACTCTTTGATTTGATTAAATTTTAATCGATTTATCAAGTAAATATTGTAAATGTAACTTTAACATGATTTTTCATGACTTTTTGCTAAAATTCAGATTTGAGATTTAAAATTATCATACACCAGTTTTAACACTAAAAATTGTTAGAAAATTGTCTTTGTTATAGTATATTACATTTAAATATCTTTTCAGTATATTTTATGTACTAAATATTCAGAACTTTAATCTTTGTATTAGAAAGAGAGAGTCGCAAAAATGCATTTTAAGTACACGTGTCCTATCCTAGTTTTTTTTTTTAATATTTATGAATCAACATAAACATATATATTTTCCCAATTAAAATTTCTATATTTTACACATCACATCACAATATTTCAGTTCACTTCATTACAATAATATTGAATTTTTGAAAGAATATGTTTTCGGTGACTCTCAGAAAGAAATCTCTTTACTAAAAGTAAATTCTCTATCGCACACAATTCTGCTCCTTTAAGCACAATGGAATATTTTCCTCTTTATCTATTTGAAGTGGTTGATGCGAAAATGCGTTACTAATCTTTTCTAACAACTTCAAACGACGAGTTCTGCCGGTAAGTTTCCTATGTTGTTCCCGCGAGATGGACGAAGGTCAGGAATAAGCGCGCACAACCGGAAAGTGCGTAACCATTGTAAGTTGACATTGGCAAAGTGTCAGCATTCTCTTCTGCTAGTGCGATTATCTGCGTGTCGTTCATAAAGTCTGAATAAATTGATTGACGTAAGTAGTAGTACGTTGTTTGCAGTGACTGACGAAAAGTATCCCGCTGTTTAATCCTTACTCTTTAATTTTTATTCGCAAATGAAATCCGCATGCATGCGACTCAAGATTCCTATTCTCATTACATATTTAAATATTGATTGCGGGACCAGTGTCAAGTCATTCGTTCAACAGATATAAATCTATAGCTGGGAAAAACGAGAGATATTAGACAGGATTGTCGCGATAAAGTAAAAAAATCGCGCATAAAAAAATTATATCCTCACTCGCAAGATACAGTGGAAATTTTTATTTTTTTTTATAAAACTGTGAATTGTAACTTTTGTTAATAGGGAAAACTTTTATTCGTCACGACACCAATTTTAATCAGTATTTAATCAGTTGGTATAAAATTAAATACTAGGTAATATAAAATCAAATATAATTAAACGTGCAACAAAATTTACGTAGTTTAATTGAAACATGTGTTTTTTGTCGAAGAATAAATAAAAACAGTAGAATACAGTTTTCTTTTTGAATATTTTAAATTTCTAGATTCGGAACGTTAGACAAATGAAGGAATACTCTGCACAAACGTCGCAGTGTGACGCTCGCACGTGGATATTTGCGTGTTTACCATTATAAGCCGCAAAGGTGTTTTAGTATCTCGTATGCATATGTTGACCGGAGTTATTGAAAAATGCAAAACACTTTATTGAATATGCGTGAGCTGCGCTATCCTAAGTTAACTGAATATCAATTCGCTGCATCGCAAATTATTATCTTTTTTTTTTTTATTTCGCTTGTCCTTTGCATGCGCAGTAGCAAACCTGTCTACGATAACGATTGCCATGTGAGCTTTAATTAATTACTCAATATGTCACGTTTAAAGCGAGACGCAGTTGAAGAAAAATAATTCTTTTATTGTGCAAGATTTCCATTTGTTATTATGAAACTTGAAATCTTGAGGTTCACGATTATGTCACACAAATCGACACGTGTAAAAAAATCTTTTATGTATGTACTTTTTATACGTAAAATAATACATTATCGCTAAATGTGCCTGATTTCAACGGGATGCCACAGTTGTCGCGCATTTTCTTTCGGCTGCCTGTTCTTCAAGTATCGCCGATTCGATCCTGTATCATAAATAAATTCTCGACGGAATTGCAGCTATTTTAGGAAAATTCTTAATTATCTAATAACAAATATTCGTATAATAGGTATATATTTTAATTTCATATATATATGTACGAAACCGTGAGATGGAAAATTTTCGCGTGAAGTCTGCACTTGATATCGGATCTTCAGAGCGCAATGAAGGACGGATAGCTAATTCCAGAACGATAGCCATTCGGATAAATTTGCATTTGCATAGCATCGCGTCTGCACGTCTTATAGTCCGCGCATTATTCAATGTTTACTTATTCGACGGCGCGACGCCGTCTCATTCTTTCTCTCTCATCTTCCTTATCTACGATGTTCGAGCAATGTCGATGTCACGTCGTTATCAAGGCGACAATCGTGAACTTGACCCGTGCCGTTCCGTTCGCGTTTCCCCGAGGATCCGGCCGCGAGCTTACGAACGCTCTCGCACGTGTATCGTCATCATCATCGCTCGCACGTCGATCGCGCTCGCACGCGTCGCTCGCGAGCCCGCTCGTACAATCGGGCGCCGTTCCATGGTCGTGCGTACGTGCGATGATGATCCCCCTCAGTGTTATATATCACGACCAAATCACCATTGATCGGGGTTAATTGACGAGACGGTTGACGTTGTTAAGGACCGAGGAAAAAATCCTGTCAAAAGATTTCGCCCGGATCGTATTATTGTGAAAACGCCGTGAGAGAATGCGCACTTGCGCAACGAGAATTCTTTTTTTTTTCAAAGACAACGAAACATTTCGATAGTCCGTCTTGAAAGACGGAGAGAGGAATGCGATTATCATTAGTAATTCCTGATCTTAATGAAGAAATAAATATTGTTGGCAACTGGGTTTAATGATCTGTCGAAATTTTGAAATGATTTCATAACGATTCGTCTTAGTTTGCTACCGCAGTTATTCGTCAGGATGCCGCGATTTGTAATCTTTATAATTCACAAGTTACAGCTTTTTTTACAGCTACAACTTATCGTTAATCGGAAATGGAAGTTACCCTTCATGAAGTGTCACGTTATCTTGTGCAATAATTTGCGCGATCGATTTTGTAGTTTTCACGTGGGCGCGAACGGAGGAGGAGACTTTTCCGCGAAAATTAGGGCAATTTGCCCGTTCACGCTTGGTCGACAAATCGGGAAAACAAAGACGATAATTTATGCCCCTAGGAAGAGCCCATGACGCAGAACGGGCTAACTAGATTACTAACACAACGAAATCTGGGGTGTCCTTCAAGAATCCAAGCTTTTAAAAGGCTTGGAAACAGCGTCTGATTACAAAATAATATTATCTAATTTTATTAAACAATAATTATTAAATACACCATATTTAAACGTGCTTTTTGCCGTATTAAAATTTTATGTAATTTCTTCTCGAGTTGATAAAATCAAATTGACGATAGCACGAAGGGTCTTCCACGAGCGTTCTTCATTTTATTTTCTTGTGGAGAACGCCCCAGCAAAGCCGTATATCGCAAACCGTCTAAAAATAAAATTTTCTACGCGTCTCATTGATCGATTGTTTCATAGTTAAACCACCAAGTGCGATGCCATCACCTCAAAGCCAATCCGGCTGGATAAGCCTAATAATAGCGCACGGTAATTAATTAATTCGAGCAAGATGCCTCGGCTTGGGGCTTTTCTTGAACATTCGATTGATTAATATGCGCCATTAATGCGCCCGATCTGTATACCGATAAGTAGCAGTCATTCCGTAATGCGCGTTTCCATATGTATGCGCGAACAGTGACGAGCGCGGCTCATCATCCACGTCGTTCGATAACTTATCCCAGGGAGGCGGCTCTCGATTTATTTCAACCTCGCAAATCTATTTGCAGCCATGTGAAATCGACGCGATCTACAGCGAAACACCCGACGTCATCGTGAAAGAACGCTCTTTTGGCACGTTGAACGAAAGGACGAGTACGTCAATATGAAATTCGCGTCAGGGCGGGCGCGTTTCCTGATGAACTTGAGGACATATCTTCCCGACGATAACGAGCGATTACCGGAGCTCTTCCCGCAACAGGAAAAGGAGGCGGGCGTTTGATAATTGACATGTTACAGGCAATGTAAACAACGTAGCATCCTGCGATACGACCGCGTTAAAATTTCCACTCGACATATCCGCAGTTCAACTCGGCATATTGGGACCATTTGACCGTCATCCCGTCGATAATGATATCGTGCCTATCGTGATTAAAGAACCACGCGATGCTTACAACGAACGCTTGACGAACGGGTTCGTGTAATGCCGTTATTATGGCGTGAATTGCCTTTAATGTGATTAATGTACAAATATAGGTAAAAATACGCTGAATCTTATTTATCTGGACGAACCTCAGAGAATTTCTTTTATGGGAACTTTTTTTAAAAATTTATAAAGATTTATTAGTTATTTTTTGAAAATTTATACAGATCCTTTAGTTGTTGTTTAGATCCTTTTGTTGTTGTTAGCACACTAACATTAATATAGTAATTAGAATTGTATGTTTATAAAGATTATTTTTTAATATTAAAGTTATAAAAGATAATAAAGAGAAATACCGATATGTCTGATATATCGAAACGTATCGAAAAATTTCAACTTTTACTTATAATACTTCATTGAATTTAGCATTTTTAATTATTTATCATGATGAATTGGCTACAATTGTTTAATGCCGACGTAACATCCGTGAATATATTTTAATAGAATAATGAGTGCACACAAAGCGACTTGTAACTTGTACTTTTTTCTTATCAACATTGTCGCATATTGAAAATTGCACAAGATGTTGTTAAAAAATAAAAATTTTTAAGATACCAAAGAAAACGTTAATATTTGAACATATCATACGATAGTTTTCTGTATTTGAATATTCGCTAATGTGTTTATACACGGAGAGAATTTTTCTCTTAAAATTTAGCCTTAAAAATCATGGTAATCGTGGGATAATTAAAATTTGGAAGATTGGACAAATTCTCTCCGTGTATAAATTAGAAAGTATTGTACGTAAGTAGAGTTAAAGGGCCAAAGTGATCGTTGATGAAATGAAACGCTCCGCGTATGCAACCTGATTTAATCAAAATATATTGGCGGGCATTACGTCAGTCGTAATATGATTGAAATAAATTCATCATGACGCAACACGCTACTTACACACGGGCAACAATGTAAGATTTAATAATGCCGATAAGCCTGGAAAATTCCAAGAGATCCAGGAATTATCCGACGCAGTAGGATGAGGAGCATACAGGATGTATAGCTATTAACTACAATGTAATCGTTCAAGTAATACGACATTGTGCGAAATTCCAGGAACGGATTCGACTTATATTTTGTCTATTCGGAAATATAACTATGGGATTACGTTTTATCACGTCCTCAGAATCTCGACAACAAGCTTCAGGAGCTTGATTCTTGAATGTATAAAATTAAACCTACAATGTGTTGGAGAATAATGGCTGAAATTTTTTGTAAGTGAGGAGAATCGTTTCGCTCGCATTCCCAATATACGTATCTAATCTTCAAGATTTTTATCTGAAAATTAAATTTGAAAATCTCGACGATCTTCATACCTTCGATGTGCGTGCGGCCCTGAGTCGAACAATTACATATGTGCGTGCTTATCACGTCAATCGTCTTCATCGCCGGCGCCTCCGTCGCCGCGATTAATTGGCCCAATAGCTTGCTTGGGTCTGGGGGCGCGTCCAGTATGTTGCCCCGATCCCCCGGAGGGGGTCAACGAGAACTAGCATCCATTATGCCTTTTTGTCTCTCTCTTTCTTTCTCGCATCCTTACTAGAATGATCGTCGTGAATTAATCGACGAAGCGCCAGCAGACGCCGAGATAACGATGGAAATTTCTTTCTTGTCAATCGAGACCTTGATTGAGTTGTATCGATGTAAACAAATGCTGCCGACTTGGCGACTCAGGGGGGAAAAGTCTATGAGAAGCTAAGGGCAGGTCGTGGTTTTCTTTCTTTTTAAATGTAAGAAATTCATCGAAAGATTTCCTGTTATTTCCTATGCAGATATTTATCATTAAAAAATTAGGAGTTGAAGAAGGACAATATATTCGCTCTGTTATAGAGAATAATTATAGAGATATAGAGGAAAAAGATAACGATAATTTTAGAATAGTAATGATCTAATAAAAGCAAGAAGATTGATATGAATCTATGTGTTATTTGATAAAGATTAAAAATTCATGATTTGTGTACATACGAATTATTGCTGTCAAATATTTTTAAATATCTTTTTATATAGCAAAACAATTTTACTATATCTTTATCTGTGTACGTTATTTTTTTTAACTGATGCGTGCACTTGGAATCTTTTTTTACGATTTTATCTTAAAGTGCACCGTTTAAAAAAGGTTTAAACTGGACGTTTAAAAAAGAGAAAAAGACTATGAGCACTTGCAGCACTCACAATGTGTGCGTATATATATATATATATATATGTGTGTAATTTTATTCTGTGTTTTATTGTACTTGTTTTGTCTGGAACGACCCTATCTACGTCGATGGGTGTTCTTCTATACATTCGCGGCATATCGGATTGTCAGCAATCATGCGTGGTAATTATGTAGTTAGACACGTTAAAAAAAAACCGTGGAATTCTACCGTGGATATACTATATTGTACTGGCACACATGTAACATTAGACAATGCTCAATATCGCTTCGGTGTTTCTTTGCGTCGAGCAAATTATCGACATTTTATACTCTCCGCGCTTTATCGGTTGTTTGTTTATACATTATACTTATCGAATATTTAGCATAGATAGAAGTAGAAATAAATTCTTCGTGATTTGTTTTATCTGCCATTAAACACCGATGTTCGAATCTACGTGTTTTTATCACGATATGAACAATTTGTTTTCAACCAGCCAGCCATATAGGTGGCTTATAGGTATTAAGTCATGTTTAGCCACGTAGTAAAACCCTACGAAGATCACAGGATCATCTTTCAAGTTTGTCTGTTGGAATATACCGGAAGGATTATATGTAGTTGATTACCGTTGTCCCCAATATATATTTAGCTGTTTTACCGCGAATCACGTGCGTTAATTATATCGTATCATGTTGTATATTAGTGTTGCGTATAAACTTGAAATTAAAGTTGTAAAAATATTTTTAAAAAATTGAATACTATCGTATTTTATACGGCATCAATAAAATCATAGCGTTAACAAAAATCATAGAGAACAATATCCCTTCATGCTTAAATATAGGCTTTCTAGATAATTTTAGCTATTATCATCTTGCGCAATAGACAGATTTTGAAGAAACAAAGATAGATAGATGTTGGAAATACTTCTGCTACATTCTTCAGATTAACTATGGCATTTTTAATATATATGAGTTATATCCTTCTCTCTCCTTCTTTGTCAGCACAATCGTAGTGTGACATCTCTTTAATCTTGCTGGAGATTTTAATGGAGAATAGGGTGTCTCTGTCCCTTGTGTGTTTTTCAGTACTCTTCCGTTCACCACGGAATGTCTGACATTGCGCGCGATTACGTTGCATTTTTGCTGAACGAGCACGTTTACGGCTCATGGAAACGATTTTGATAAGGGATGAACGTGACACCACGTGAAAACCGCACGTAGACGTAATACATAGCGGCAAATCATGAAGATCAGCACGTAATTATCGAGCGCAAAAATTACTATTCGTATTTGTACAGTTTTATTCCTTTATTATGCTTTAACGGAGCCTGAATGTTTAAGAGATGGAAAAAAAGGAATCTAAAGAGTATATCAGAAATGAATGTATAAGAATGTTTTTTTTTTTTTGTGAAATCGAAAAAATTTTCCGTTTTACAGAATTCTTTCGTAAAAATTAATTATCTAAAGAAATATGATATATTGCATATTGGAAAAAATTATAAATATTAATACATATATAAAAATTTATATTTACGTATATGTACGTGTATAAAACAAAAAGATTGATATAAATCTACATGTTATTTGATAAAGATTAAAAATTCATGATTTGTGTACATACGAATTATTACTGTCAAATATTTTTATTAGCAAAACAATTTTACTATATCTTTATCTATGTACATTATTTTTTTAATTGATGCGTGCACTTGGAATCTTTGGCTTTTATTAGATCATTACTATTCTAAAATTATCGTTATCTTTTTTCTCTATATCAAATTATTCGTTCTCTACAACAGAGCGAATATTGCCCTTTTTTATTTTACGTTTAAACGTCAAGTTGTTTCTAAAAATGTAGATAAAATAAACGTTACATTAAATAAAAGTCGGATTTGTATTTGCGAAGCAATCGCTCGTTTACCTTTCTTTTCGCATAAGATAAAAACGATTGAATCAAGATATCAAAGACGTAGAATTCGCATGTGACGCAAATGATAACACAGTTAAATTGGACTTAAACGTTATCATCGCAGTTCGAGTGGCAAACAAAGTGCGTTTTTTGGCAATTAAACCTTTAATCGTCGTTAACAACAACGTCTGTCCTTTTACACGAATTTTTTTATCTTTACATAAGACGTATATAGAGAACGCGGAAGAATTTTCTAAAATAATGCAAATTTTTCCGTGGTCGTCTGTTTTCCATTCTGTGAATTTTACAAATTATCATTTCTCAATTATTGTCTCGGCACGCGAGATTGTGACATATCGCACGTGCGACTGGATTTTAGCAGATACATTTTATCGCCTCTTATCCTAAAAACTACTATATATCTTGTTAATTTTTTACCACATTCAGACATCGGTGCGTCATTATTTTAGTTATTATTTTTAAAATGTTTCATGATGATGTATGCCATCTCTCTTAAATATAAATCTTAAATTGAAATATAAAGATGAATTTAGAAGTTTGATTGGCATAATTAACTATTTGGATGATCGCAATCTGTTACTATTTCGCAATCAGATAATTTTGTTCTAATCACAATATGCCAGAAAGAAAATTAGCTTTTGATCTTCTCTACAAATTTTATTATGTGCATGTGCGCATAGAAGTTTATTTCTAAAGTTAGATAGAATTAAATTATAAAGTAAGAATTTTTTCTGTCCTGTCACATCCTGTATAAATATAAACGATATCCATTTGTCATCTATTTTTTTTTTAATTTTCAGATGCCTGCTTACGGTGTCAGGCAGAAAGTAAGAAGGAGGTTTATGGCCGGCAAGACTGCGTGGTCGTTTGGGGCGAATGCAACCATTCATTCCATTACTGCTGCATGTCGCTTTGGGTGAAACAGAACAATCGTTGCCCATTGTGCCAACACGAGTGGTCTATCCAACGAATGGGGAAGTAATCCTTACGTACACCAGCCACTAATTTGATCGCAACCTCTTATTTTTTTCTCGCAATTATTTAACCAATTAATTACAATGGATTCGCGTTCATCGAGAATCTACGCGATGTAATGCATCTTTGTAACGAATATTGAATTTTTTTCCGGAAATCTTTGAAAATGATAATCAAAGCTACCTGATTTTTATTGTAACATATATAATAGTAAAAATTAGTAAATACTTGTATATATATGATTACCGAAACTTATCGATTACAAAGCTTCTCTTTTTTCTATATAAAACTTACTTGATTTTTAATATTAAAATGTATATGTATATTTGAATATGACTATTACTATCAATAAATAATTGGTTTTTTATTTCACAGACTTTATTATTTTATTCTTGTACCAATGAGTTGACAAATCCATATTAAATTTTTTCTGTTTAATGAAATATTAAATTTTGAATTTGGTAATTGTCTGACGTAGCTTTAAATTCCAAACTCCATCAAGTATAAATCTCAAGTGTTAACTTAATTTTCATAAATTTTAATAAAGAGAATCTGAATTAAGTTTTAATTTATAGAGATAATAATCTTTTCTAGAGTTTCATCTCGTATTTTATAGGATTTATTTCTTTTTTTATGTTATTAATCGTAATATAGAAAAAAATTCGAAATGTTAATTTAAAAAATATAAATATTGTGTTGAAAAATAAGAAAGTAATATATTATTAACAAAAACTAAAATATATTATGTTATTTTATAT
>VBVR01003047.1:0-19270 GCA_011638315.1 Tetramorium parvispinum | reverse complement strand
TATATATATAGCAGTAGGGTCCAGTGATTATATCCTTGAACGCATTTAGACAAAATGGATTTCTTATGTGAATTAAACGCGTAAACGCGCACAAGAATATTATGTGCGAGCATGCGAGAAATTTTGCACTGTGACTTGAAAACGCCTTGAAATTCCCGAGGGCTACAAACGAGTATTTCTGAATTCGTACGATAGGCATTCTGTTTTCTTAAAAAAAAAGAAATAATTAAGCATCAAACTTCGGAATGTTCAGATAACGATAACACATAAAGCCGAATTTTCCAACTTCTTGGTAAGCTAATAGTTAAATCATGTGTCTGAACTTGTCTAATTTGAAGATAAAATGAAGACAGCTGATGTATTAGTCAGTTTAGCAAAAAGTTGAGAAAACCGGTTCGTAATAATACGAATTCTTAGATATAAATTACGCGTGTTAGAATCCTTGAATTTCTAGATCATTCGATATTCAAGTATGAATCACGCATATATCCTTGTAATTAATTTTTTCCTTTTCTTACGTTCAATATTAAAATTTTTAAAGAGCGACATTTTTATTTCCTTTCAATAATAAGAACAACTTTACGCTGCGGACAAATCGATCTCAAGCATCATCGAGATAGAAGCCCCGCAATGAGCAACTTCGCTGCGGCATTTTCGAAGGATGAAGGCATAAAATCAAGACACGAGCCGCTGCGTCATCGGCAATAAATAAGAGTCGCGGTCGCATTAAATAATCGATACGACGATTTAACGATACCGACACGTTCTCTCGTTAATTCAATCTCGCCCGTCACGTCGCCGTTATACACCTTCCTATGCGGCAATCGGATAATGGACCACGATCGATGGCTCTCGTAACGGAGAAAGCGCCTCGTTTCAAAGAGGATCCCGATACCCCCCGTCTGCGAGATCGTGCTTCTTTGTTGGAGCAATTCCTTTCGGGAGAGTAACGTGCTTGCTCTTCGAAGTAACGGGTCTCCTCCCTCGTTTTCCTCGCGGCGGAAAAAGGAACGTGAAAAATCGCCGGGGTTCGCCAGCAGCGTGTGCACGCTCCGAATCTGGGACAACTATATTTGTACTGAGCCGATGTACGGTTCCGACGCATCTGAGAAGCCGAGATAAGCGGACTGCAGCCGAGTCTCGATTTCTCGACGCATTATGCCACGCATGATTCATAAACGCCACAAATCGGATAAGCGTTAAGTGAAAGGATTAAAAGAATGAAGTTTAAAACCAGATCAATATATGTAATCCTCTGCGCTCTAAATTATTTTTCAGACAGACAAGGGAAAATAATTCTATTCCATTTTTAATTTCATTTTTAATTTAATTTAATCAGTCGATACAGTAATTTATTTAGATTTCTCGATATATTTACTTCGACATATTTATTATATATTCGATATATTTATAGAGATTTTACAAATATCACTTGCTAATTATAATCATATTTTGAATATTTGAAAAACTATGCAAAAGCTTTCCGCAAAGCGTTATCGATTTCACACACATAGAAACGGGAAAGCTCAAGATAGAAAACTATAACATAAATTTAATCAAAAATATGTCTTTATTCGTAAATAACTGCATATTTATTTTTGCGAGAAAATTTTTTCGCAATTTTGCACACTTTAAATTATTATAAGAGAAAATGAGAAATGCGCATATATAAAGTAGAAAAGAGCGAATTGCGCGATGAAGCGAATTTCATGAATGTCGAGACAAATTGAAGATGCTCGTAGAAATAAAGAGAATTCTTTTAATACCGTTTATCTTATGGCATTCGTGAATTGCGTGAACGTTGCAGGAACTCTGTCATTACCAAGGTAGCGTTCGAGATGTTCCTGGCTCGTGGGTGGCGTTATCCACTTGCAGAGGATTGCGCGGTGTCATCTTTGATGGTGAGAACCTTCATCACATCCATCCGGAAGATGAGAGCTTGGATTCCGCGCATTACGTTTACAAGCATAGCGATCTCATTGCCAATAATACGTGTGGTAAGCATCTCACGATCAAACCGTCTCTATTTTACTGTCGTATCTATATCATCTTTGCAAGAATCATATATTATTAATAATGAAATAATAAAAAGCAAAAGAGAGAGAGAAAAAATTATTAATGTTGCAAACATCCACTTTTTTAAAACGACGTTATATAAAAAATCCTATAAAAAATCCAGAAGATTACTATCTGAAGGACAGATATCTAGTTTTTCACGAGAAATTAACAAGATTTGTAATTAAAATCGCAAAATTTTCATAATTAAACAGGAAATTGACTCACCAACGCATTCATTCGTTCCGAGATCGTATCCGTCATGAGAGTTCCTGTTGTCGAGGCAATTTCCACGGGTTTCTTTAAAAGTATTCACGAGCTTTGACTCTCAGAAATACGACCTTTAACACCTTTAGAAGAGTCTCCGTGGCGAGCACGAGCTAGCTCCTCCGTCCTTCTCGGTGGCAATGTCCCACGCAGGCTCAAAGACTCGCCTCGGGAAGACTGGTCTCTCCTTAACGGTCTTAACGAATGTGAGAGCAAGGCCCCGACCGCGAAGACTCTTTGTCCTCTCCTCGGTCCTACCGAGAATCCTGCTGCCGACGATCGTATCCCTGTTTGACGTTTTTCCTCGGTTGCAGGTTACGAAGGCACATCGCCGCACGACGTTCTCCCTCGTGATCACCACCAGATTAAAAGGTTCTCCAGGGTATGTATATACAGAGCAACAAAGAAAAGAAAAGAAAAGAAAAAAGGGAATTCGCGCAAACAGCTTCCCCGGTAAATTATACGACTTCAAAGAACATAGTCACAGGGGTCTTGGTACCCTCAGTGTCTTGCGTGTGTACCCTTTTTCCGTTCTTTCCTTCTTTTTGTTGGGGGAACCGTGAATAGTTCGAAGCTCAAGAGTCTTGCGCTTCGCGAAAATTTAAACAGAGAGATTTTAACAATTATTAAAGGATTATTTAGCACTGAAAGTTTCTAGAAATCAGATTTCTCGAAAAGAGACAATTAACGATTACATCTGCTTTTACGAGTTTTATTTTATCGCTTTATATTTTTGTTAATTAATAAGTAGGTAATGAGTTAAAAGAAAAAGTAATGAATTTTATGATTAATGTCACGTCGTATTTTGTAGCACAAAAGAGCAGCTGAAATTATCCGTGGACCTTACAACGCGAACAGACAGTCACGTTACGTGGAGTTAGTACTCGTAATCGACAAGAAGGAATATACTGCGCTCGACGAGAACCTGGACAAAGTGCATCAGCACTGTAAGGACATCGCCAACATTATCAACGCTGTGAGTAACGTCACCGTCGTAACTTAATTGAACGTATAATTCCTTTCGACCTCAAGTCGAATGAGAACGATCTGAAGCGCACAGCGCTAATTCAACAACTCCATTATCCAATTAGTCGTTTTGAACATTTGCGGTTTCCTTCTCCTAAAATATATATCTCTAGAATATATCTCTAACTGTTCTACGAATTTTACTTTATCTGGGGTAATTAACTATTACATGCATAATTATATTCACATAAATGTGCGAGTCTCCCTTTCCCCGAAAAGGAAATACGTCGAGCACGAGAACTTCAATAAGTCTCTTATTAAAATAATTGTGTATGGTCTTGGACACGCAGGTTTACTTAAAGTATTACATTCCGGTGTATTTCAAAAATTTTTGCACCGACATATTTTTATTATAAAATTGAAATATCGCTTTTTAGTAGATATATAATTTTTCCAGGCAAGATTTCTCGGTAATTAGATTTCAAACTCGCTAATTCGCGTGAAAGTTACGTGAAAATTAAATTCTGTTAACTAATTTTCTCGAAGCTTTCTCGAGGCTTTCTCGAAGCCGCTCTCATTTTTATTTTTAATTTATTAGCAATGACAATGATTGATCTCAATTCAGGCTTCTAATGTCTCCACAAACGAGAGACCGCGGGCATCGTCGTGTATATTCTGCGTTCTCTCTGACACAATGAGACAGAGAGAGATTAATTAACGCTGACTCGACTTTACCACGTATCATGGTACCGCGAAATCTCTATGTAAAATATAGAACTCAATGTGTTTGCAGCTGTACATGCCGTTGAACATATTCATCGCCCTGGTCGGCGTGCAGGTTTGGTCCGAATCAGATGAGATATCACTCTCACCGAACGGCGACACCACGTTGTCGAATTTCCTGCGTTATCGCAGGGAGAAGTTGGTCCAAGATATTCCCAATGATAACGCCCAGCTGCTAACGTGAGTATATAGATACATCCATGTGTTCCATTTAGCGTAGTACATAGTGACTGATATTTATTTCCCCAACAACAGGCGAATCACTTTCGATGGCGGTGTAGTCGGCAAGGCTCTCAAGGGACCGATATGTACCTATGAATTCTCGGGTGGCGTTTCCATGGATCACTCGAATGTCGTTGGTTTGGTCGCGGCCACTGTCGCCCACGAGATGGGCCACAATTTTGGTATGGAGCACGATGGACCAGATTGCGGGTGTCCTGAAGAGAAGTACGTCATATATTTGTATACCTCCTAAATATTTTCAACGTTCAAACAATTTTATTTTATTTTGTGATATAAAAATTAACAATTCCACAGAATCGCAAGCTTTTTATGTAATATTGTTCATCTGGATCAACTCTTCTAATTACATTACTAATATAGCTTTCTTGTAGATGTATAATGGCGTCATCCAGCGGCTCGTCTGGACCAACTCACTGGTCCACATGTTCGTTGGAACACCTTGCTCTAGCCTTCGAGCATGGCATGGATTACTGTCTGAGGAACAAGCCGCAAAAGCTCTTCGACAGTCCCATATGCGGTAATGGGTTTGTTGAGCCGGGTGAGCAATGTGACTGCGGCTTGAAGGAGAACTGCGACAATCCCTGTTGCAACGTGACCACTTGTATGCTGCACAGCAATGCAAGTTGCGCGACCGGCGAATGTTGCGATCTAAAGACTTGCAGGCCGAAGACCGCAGGCACGGAGTGTCGAAGTGCCGAGCACGAGTGTGACCTGCCAGAATACTGCACTGGTCAGAGTGAATATTGTCCGGCGGACGTGTTTAAGATGGACGGTGAGACCTGCAGCGTGGGCAAAGCCTTTTGCTATCAAGGCTCGTGTAGGACTCATGACGATCAGTGCAAACTATTGTGGGGCCCCACTGGTTGGTCCTCTGACGCGCAGTGTTACGAGATGAACAATAGGGGCACGAAAAACGGTAATTGCGGCTACAATCGCATCGATTCAAGTTTCATCAAGTGTCACGATGAGTAAGTTGACTATATCGTATACGAGTGGAATATCGCGTTAGATTTTGCCGTGAACCATGATGGGTGTGTTGTAGAAATCTCCTCTGCGGCATGCTGCACTGCAAACACTTGAACGAACGACTAGAATTTGGTATGGAATCAGTCGCGACCTTAAGCCATTCGTTCATCAATAACGGTGGGAAGATAATTCCATGTCGTTCAGCCATAGTTGACCTTGGATTGAACCAAGTTGATCCTGGTCTCGCACCCGACGGCGCCAAATGTGCACCCGGAAAGGTAAAATATTTCCAGTAAATCCAGACATCCAGACATTTCTTTTGAACTTGTAATATGCAAAGTAATTGCCAAGCGAGACATAAAATAAAATGCTAAATATTGAACTGAAATGATAAAACTGCTACTGATTTCTTAATCTTCTTTCTCTCATGTTAACTTACATTATAATTGTAATTATACAATGCTACATGGTTATTTCAGTATTTGGTTTGATTTTAAGATTACGATACCATATTTGTATTTATGAGACGATAACTCTGTGATACTATGTAATCTTGGACAATTTGGGTAATTATTATTTATATTGTCTAGATGTGCGTAAATCAGAAGTGTATGTCAGTAGCGGATCTAAGAGCGTCCGTCTCCAGCGGTAAAGCTTGCCCGAGTAATTGCAATGGTAACGGAGTGTGTAATAGTCTTGGTCATTGTCATTGTAATCACGGCTTTCGACCACCTGACTGCCTTCAGCCTGGAGTTGGTGGCTCCGAAGATAGCGGTCCAGCCGATGATCCAAACGGTAACTATATTTTATCATTTTAGCATATTAATCAATAAGAAGCAAAAGTAATTTATCTTAAAAATTTCATTGAAAAAAAGAACAATAGAATTGATAGATAAATTAAAAAAAGATGTTTTAATTCAGAACATATTAATTTAAGATCTATTTTATCGATGTTAACTGTATTATATGATGCGTATTTCGTATGTTTAAAGCGAAAAACGATTTGGTAACTGCGCTTTACGTTATCTTCCTGGGAGTGGTGCCTACAATAGCTCTGCTCCTCGGTGTCTGGTACGTTCGAAATTCCGGACAGTATTGGAAGAAGGATGTGATGTCTACGTACGTATCTAGTCTCGACCGTTTCAAAAAGAAACGCAAACCGCATGCCAATAAGTCACTACGTGTTCCTCCATCAACGACACATTACACCACCGGTAGCAAATTCCTTGGATGGCGAATAGTGATTTCCGCCTATTTCGGGCCGAAAACAAAGAATACTTCTCGTAACGCGAATAATAAAATATTCACGATTAGTGACGATGTCAAAGAGTCACTTCAGATAACTAAGGCTGATCTGATATCCACCACCAATCCGGATGCTATTAATTGTAGTAATAATATCGAATATAGAAAGTCATTGTTATTCGGCAACGTAAAGCCAGACGTTAGCGCAAAACCCCAAACGCATGAGGTTTATAATAAGATTGCGACTTTTCCGGTACCTACCGTTGAAGTCCAATCGAAAAAAATCACGCCACTTAAATCGGAATTAGGCTCCAAAATATCGGAGCGTATTCATCAGCTTCAGAAAAGATCGTCTAAGAACGAAAAAGGACTTACGCTCAACACTGATTTAAAGTTTGAGCAGTTGAATGAAAGTCCAGCTAGTACGTCTGACGTTACTCCGAAGACGCCGGATGCATTTAATAATTCGAAGGAGCCTGCTCCATTTTACAAGAAAAAACCGCCACCCCCACCGGCACCTGCTCAAAGCTTAAAGCCAAAGATCTAAGCGATTTCTTATCTCTTTGTATGAATCTCATCACGCGCAAATATTTTACGTAAAAATCTATTACGTATTATTAGAAAAATTTGCTATTCGTGTACAAGTATATTACGACACTTGTGTAAATTTTGAATCTATGTTTTAGAAATTTTAGAATCGGTAGTAATAGAATTTATTTTCAGATGCGATAAATTTGAAAAGAATAATTTTTCGATTAAAGCACATTATTTTCAAAAATTAAAGTAAAAAATTCATTCTATCAATATAGAATTTTTGCTAATTTAAAAGAAATCCCGATTTATATACATATAATATAATGTCAATTATCGATTTAAATGTTGATATTATTTTTAAATATATTTCTTAAATAATGAATATGAAATAGATTATATATTTAAGAATAATTTTATTCGGTATAGTGCGAACATCATAGCGCATTTTTTGCGAGCTATGATTTTTGCATTATAATATGGGAATTCAAACACGGTGGTGGTCTATAGAAGCAATATTTGGATATTACTGGATTACTGCCAAAACGCATTAAAGTAATTCCTACTGTGATTGCAATTGTTGATAGTCGTAATAATGCTCCAATATATTGTTGTAGTCAAAATCATATTAATATTTTTACACGAATTGAAAAGAATTGGATTAGTAGCTAAGCATCTAAAATGATATTAAATTTTTCATGTTTATACCGTTTAACATGTGATCAAATCTGTTTTAAACAGATTTTTTTTATGCAATAAGTAATTATGAAATTTAGGATTTTTCAAGTATTGATATGTACCTTTCTTATTTAGTTTATGTAATAAACTAAAAATTAAATACATCTTTGGTGCAATATGAATTGAATGATTATGAAGTTAGAAAGTCTAAGAATGTGACTTCATTTCATGAACAGCATTTTGTTCTTATCGACTTGTGCTTATTTAATTTAGATTTTATTTTACTTTATTTTACAAATTACATATTAATTACGCACAAACAAGTAAAAGTTACGTAAATAAAAACGACTTTTATGCACAACACACATTCTACATCACAATATTAATATATGTATATCCTTGCAATACAAAAATTCTATATATAACAAACAGTATTTTATTTATTAATGTATCTATGGCTTTCTTGTTCACAGTTTTCAAGTTATTAATATATTAATACTGCATACATTATGTGATTAATGTTAAATAAGATTAATTAAATTTTCAGAACAAAATACTGTTCAAGAATTTTTTAATAGAAACTATAAATTTAATATGGACATATTGCGCCATATAACAGCAGAGATTGTTGGAGAGATTATTTATAACGTATAGAGCATGTGCAGAAACATGTTATGTGAGCATGAGCATGAATGAAGATTCTTTTCTTACTGGCTCTTTGCATTTTATGAAAAAAATCGATAATTTAAATTAGATGTTACACTGGACATTCAGTTTTAATGATCAATTTTTATTATATTAATAAGAAGTACTTAATTTTAATTATAAAAACGAATTCTTTTAATTCTTTACTCATTCCTTGGATATAAAATTCAGATACCCAATAATATTACTCATATTTAGAGAAATAAAAATGTACAATTTTATTGAATAAACATAGTATTGATATAAAGTGTTTTTAGTCTTCCTTTATAATCAACAATTTCCTTCTTTTCCAACGCTTGCTACTAATATCTTAATCTATAACTAACAATTCCCGGCAATTTTCTTGCCTGTGCATGTTTGGATTTGCGGTGAACATATTCGAGAAAAATGCTTATATATGATTATTTTTCGAATGATATTAAATACGCGCATGTGTTGGAGCATACATACAACTAAACTAATACGTAGTAACTAATACATAGTGAAAAACCTAAAATATTAGGTTTTTTATTTAAATTATTTTCATTTAGATTATTTCAACATTGCTATACGAACAGATTTCATTGTCGAGGCTTGCACAACGCTTACGTCCTAATTTACACTAAATAAAAAAAAGATGCTTAGTTAAATTTCTTTTGCTACGAATCAGTATGTATTTGTTAGCAGTGTGTCATAACTGCGCGCTTGCACATTCCTCGATCCCTCCGCTTATAATTCTACTTCAACTTTCAGGACCGATCGTGGCCACAATGGATTGCTAATCAAAACGATCGATCGTTCCAGCCCCATGTCCCGTAACATCGAAACGATCGATTCTAGTCTGAGTCAAGATCCCGCGTGCGTGAGTCTACTGCCTAAAGCAGAGGCCGACGAGCGTTACAACAACAACATGTTTGGCCAGTTTAAAGGCTTTACGATCACGCCAATCAACTCGAATCAGTCCAAATTGGCCGAGCCGACGAAACCGGCTCCTCCTCCTCCAGGATGGATGCCAACCGTGGCGATAAAGACGAACGTTAAACCGAATGTACAAAAGTGCAATGTGCCACAACGGAGCAATCTGTTGAGTTCTAACAATCCAAACTCAAGCCCACCGACGTTGCCGCCGCTGAATCCTGGTTCTACGGCACGACCGTTGATCAGTAGTCCCGTATTAGCGGCCACAACCTGCACGTCCGTCGAACTGGTGAACAAGGTACCCACCAGACCTGCCCCGGACGTGCCTATGCGTCCAGCCCCGCCACCGCCAGTCACCTCTGCGTCTTTCGTAAAGCCGCAGAGACCCAACAGCACGCCCCTGACAAATGTGATTCTGCCGGAACCCGAGAAGAAGTCGGAAAGGGGCAGTACCCTCAATCGTATCGCGTCGATGCTGCGCCCTGGCTCCGGCATCATGAGAAGCAATTCCCAGAATTCACAGAGGGACGAAAAGAACACGAATTCTCTGCCGAGGAACCAACATCACAAGGCTAACAAGGTCATCGACAAAGAGATCCTGAGGAATCTCGAGATCTCCAATCCGATACCGCAGACGGAGATCGAGATCACGACACCGGTTATCCCGGTGATACCGGCGACCGAGGTTGAAAAGAGAAACGTAGTCCTGCGCGCTCAATCGATGAGAGACAGCAAAGTTACGCCGAGACCACCTGTCCATACGTTCGGTTCGATGCGTCAAACAACGCCCACTAAGAGACCCACCAGTATCCCTACGAGCACGAGACCCACGTCGCCACCTCCGGGTCCGCCGAATTTTGCGCAGACGGAAAAGTCCGCGATAAAGATTCCAGGACTGCCGGGCTACCAGAATCCGCCGGTGAAAACCGTTCAGAAGTCACTGGAGAACACCTACGACGACTGCATGAATCTGATCACGGAATCGTCCCTGACGAAGATCGCGGAGGAATCGCCCACGAACGATAATATCTACGCGGTAATAGAGGAGTCCGTGCCAGAGAAAAACAGAAAAAACGCAGAATTGGAAGTAACATCGGCTGATAACGAGTATAAACAACCGAAACGCATTGACACAATGTCCGGTGGTGCGAACGGTCTGGAGTCGATGGGCTTGCTGTCGGAGATCGTATCGGAAATATCGAATCGTAATTTCGACTCCATATACTCCACCTCGACGCTAACCAGGAAGAAGAAGGACAATAAGGGGGAGGACGCGACGAAAAATTCGGAAAATATAGGCTCCAACAACTCCTTGGGTGGCTACATGAATTCGAGCCACTACAAGATACCCGGTAGCATTTATTCAAACTCGCCTTCCGGCAAATTCAATTCTTCGAGCTCCACCACCAGCTCCGGCTACCTTCATCCATCCGTGATAAACGTTCCGCAAGTGGAGAGGAAAGAGCCGAGCAAAAATATTTCGGACACGAACGACAATTTGAAGCCGGCCGATAAAAGTAATCTGAACACCCTTAAGTCTAATAATCCTAATATAAACGACGAGCTGTCCAAGGAACTCGGCATGAAGCCACCTGAGAATCCTATAGGACACAAACCGTTCACCTCGACAAAAACTCGCCCGTCTCATTTGATACATATCAAGAAGGATGACCAAGCTGAGAGCAAGGTTCCGGCTAAGCCGCCGTTGAATAGGACTAAGACGCCTCCGAATATCGCGAAGAGCCCGACTTCCAAAGATACGCCTGAATCGAGCGTAAAATTCACGAGACAAAGTTCAGATAATACGTTAAAATCCTTGAAGTCCTCAAAAGCTTCCGATACGAATTCGACAACGGCGAAACAGGGCTCAGATGTAAGTCCAACTGCAAGACAAACGCAATTGAGCGCAAGTAAGTCGAGTAGCGATTTAGATAAAGAAGAATCCCATACAACCGTATCTGTCAAAAATGTGCCTTGTAGTCCTAAGGATAATCTGGGAAAGTTCAATAGCCCGGATCTGGTCTCGAGCTGCTCGAATTCAAATCAGGGCGGTACGAAGTCGCCGGATGTTGTGGGCAGTAATCCCAAGTTCAGTCTCCCGCTGAAAACCGTTCAGAAGACGCCCACGCTGCCGAAGGGTGGCCAGAAGACGCCCACAACGCCATTGAAACCGCTCAACATTACATCCAAAACAACCGGTCTCTCCGAAAGAAAGAAGTCTCCGACTAGCAACACAACTGTGGCTAAATCGCTATCGCCATCCGCCAAGGAGGCGAACAACGGTGGTACCAAATCGTCGCATTTGCCGCCGAAGGTATCGGCTAAAACGGAAACCAAGAACGGGGACGGAGGTGCATCAACGAAGACGAATCCACTACAAAGAATAGCAAGCGGTAAATCCAACGTGGCGTCGCTCCAGCAAAAGTTCGAGGCCAA
The DNA here is from genome assembly GCA_011638315.1 of Tetramorium parvispinum. Lineage (NCBI taxonomy): Eukaryota > Metazoa > Arthropoda > Insecta > Hymenoptera > Formicidae > Tetramorium > Tetramorium parvispinum. Next base: position 7,498 of record VBVR01003047.1, on the reverse strand, counting down.
CAAGAATAATTCCGGTGTCGCGAGGACTATGCCGAGTGCGAATAGTAAAAAGCTGGTAGCACGAACGACGGAAGTCGGCGGCAGCGGAGTGAGGAAATGAACCATCACCTGGAAGAGTCTGGCGATCCGACCTTCCCGAGGCTTAGACAGGATCGAGATAACAGAGATGCGGCCAGGGAAATCTATACTTGAAACATTCTAGTCCGTCACATTGAATCGTTCTCGATGGAGAATGCGTGCTATATTATAAACGAGTATACACGTTCATGGTAAACGAGTACATCGCGAGCATGGACGAGTATAAACGTATAAGAAGACGCGCGAGGGCGATATATATCTCTGTAACTTCTTATTTAAGAATTCTTAAACGGAAGTTTAAAAAGAAATAGTACAAGGATCGAGTCTTTTTCTCTAAGATTCATAAAACGCTAATTTTACAATATATTTCTTGTCGGAATATTAAATAAGATAGGTCGTGCGCGGCCACATATAAGAGACGCGATATTGAAAATTGTAAATAGTGCCCGCACTTAAAAAAAATTCTCATATTTTTTGTAGAAAACCATCCATTGCCGATGTTCAGGCGTACCTATGTAAGCCAATAATTACCGTAATATTTAACTTAAGCGTTTTATAAGCGACATTGCGAGGTAAGCGACAGTTATTTTCGAAACCATCGCTTGAAACTGAAAGGGGCGTGTATGGAATTAATTGACCTCTGTGATATATGTATATGTATAAAGAAATATTGCACAGAAACACTATTATGTCACATTGTTACGGCTAGCAGATTTTAGACGCGACCAAATTATTTTATATCATACTACATAAATTGTACTAACAAAAAAAAATGCGCCATTAAGTTTTTTAAAAAGCCATCGGAAATCGCAGTCATATCCGACGTAGCTCAGCTCCATTAACAGGGGGGTGGGGGGTGGGGAGAGCCAGGGTCCCTTTTTTTTCCAAAGATTAAATATTTATGAGAGATCAAGATTGTACCTTCGAGATCACGTGGGAATCAAAATGGAAAGGCTATTAGTTAGGAGAATCTAGATATTAGCGCACGCAAGTAACATAACACTGCGAATCGAATTAAGGTGATATCTCCTCGCCGGCAAGGCAGGCGAGGAACCGCTAAAATATTTCGCCTCGGTCGCGCAGCATCACGCAATCTATTAATTTCTCATTTCTCCCTTTGCGTAAATCAAGTAACAGAGGCTTGCTTCGTCTAGCGCTGCATAGATACAAAGACTAAAAAAAACCTATTTATTTGACTGATACACTGTTCGTGTAAATATGTTCGTAGGATATAGGCATATTATAGAGCTAAAGTAAAGTTTTGTACGATGTACCTTCGCGCTGAAAATAAATTACGTTCGTAAGTTACCCCTATTATGCGCATTATACGTACGATCGCGAAAAAGAGCAGCTTTTTGAACGTCGAGTCTGTCATAAAGTTGAGAGGAAAGGTTTTATTGAACTAGTAAGGGTTGTCAGTCGAACTGCGTTCGTGCATTTACTGTTCATCTTCTGTGTTTTTTTTCCGTTCCGCGCAGCGAATTCCCCCGTACGAATCCAGTCGGCACGTTGATTCGTAGCATTATCCAGTTTGTAATAGTTCCTACATGCGGAGCGTCCAGAAATCATCCCACCACAGAGTTTTAATAAAGAGGTTCAATAAAGCTTTTTGACCATTTACTGTGCATTGCTTTCTCCGCTTGTTTCTTTATGCGCGAGACGTCGTGCGGTTGCTTCGATACGAGGACAATCAGACGTTCGTTTTTAGCGTACGAGGAAGGAAGGCTAGCCTCAGCAACCTCTGCTCGTTATTAATGAATAAGTGTTAATCGTAAGAGTCCAACCAACCCAGAACATTCGAGCAAGATTCTTGCAATATTACTAGAATATTCTGTGTTGGCTGGGAATATTCTTTCAGAAAAAGTAAAAAAGAAATGTGTTGAAAAAAAGATATCATCAATGCAATGAATAGTTGCACCAATTGCGACAGTATAACATTCGATCAATTGGCTTAAGTACAACGCAATCTACGAAGTCGCAATACGGCATTTTATGTTACACCATCTAGCAAAAATAACAACAAGGGCTTCGTTGCAATACATACTATACTGTGCATTCGGTACCAAAGATAAGTAGCATCGACACTGCTGAGATAAGCATTACAATAATTAATTATCTAGCCGTCGATTTACGATAATTATGTACATTAAAACCCATAACGATGTTACAATAAAATCTTTATTCCAACTAAACATTTTTCTGAATCATCCTCTGCATCGGCAGAAATTAAATCGACTGACACTGGAAGAAGAAATATATAATTAGAAAAAAATATATAATAGATTATCTTTGCATAGGTACAGTAAATTATATAAGGTAAATTACATGCAAGATACAGAATAAATAAAATTTTAATTCTTAAGCGTTGACCGTAGTATACAGACCACCTCTTTTACGTAATATACTCCTCGATCGATTTTTCAAACCGACGTTTTCTTAGAGAAGACCAATGTCTCCTAACTTTTAAGAACTAAACACTTTTGCAGAATCTGGCGAAAGATAAATGAGTCTCGCGGAAATCGAACTGATAAACTTTGTGAAGTAGAAAGTAGAGAAAATCGATGAAGTAAATTAATCGCGTGCTCTGATGATTAAAAAATTTACAAGGATAAACTCCGAGGAATTCGGCTTAAATAACTAATAAAAAAATGTACAACGTACGAAAGCGACTCTTCGCTTCCGCGCGACTGCAAATAATTAGTAACGGAACATTATAAAGCAAGAAGAACAAAATATTCATCTATTTCTGCGTTTTCGAACCTAAAGTTTTTCCTTCTAAGGAAAAAGGAATTTGAGGCGAGATGGTTTATTATATATTCACTTCAATATTTTTACAAACAAGAAGCAGGACTTAGTTTATCAATTTTTAAATCACAGATTTCTTTATTTCATCAACCTTCCCAGTCTACACAGAGCATCAGTGATATTACATCTATGTTATAATTTCACACTCGAAATTATAACATAGATGTAATGTAGGCTCCTAAATTCATTGTTGGTACTGAAAATCTATAATGTGACTGGGTTCTTTCCTAAAACTCTTCTAATATTTCAAGTATCCATGAATTAACTTTCTTTCTTTTTCATCTATCTCATTATTTTTTGCCCTATCTTCTCTTATCTTAATTCTACCTCTTTTCTTCTTCTTTTTCTGTATAAGCCGTCTGTCTCTCTAAAAATTTCGGAAAATTTTCCATATCTATCAAAAAGGGAATTATATCATTTTCAGTTTCTCAAACTCGTACGTAAAGAAACGACGAGAGAGAGGAGAGTGTGGAAGAATCCGCGCGTGCGCGCACATTTGCGAGACATATGATACATTTACGCAAAAAGACGCAACAAAATGACGTCACAGCGCAACTTAGGGCAATGATACGGGGCGTGACGTAATAATGTAATTTGACGTAACAGCATCGTGAAACGTTCCGCGCGAACGAAAAGCCGAGCGAAAGGAAAACAGCGTGACCGCCGCGCCGGGACGGCGCAGGCGCGGCTCGCGCGGCGGCTCCTACAACAAGCCACCTCCGTGCTCCGTCAAGATCCGCGAGTAGCGTACGGCCGCAACCGCGACGTCGGCTGCGAGATCGCGAGCGCTCGGACGAGACTCGCGATCGCGCAGCGGACGCTGTTCCTCTGGACGGAGGAGAGATCGTATTCCGCGCGCTTCGTCCGCCTCGCGTGCGGTCGCGGTGTGTGCGCGCGCGCGCGCGCGAGCACTCGCGTTTCCAAGAAAAAAAAAAATTGAATTTTTAGGGGGAGAGAAAAGAAAAGGGAAAGGGTGCCGTGCCGATGGCGCGCGGGATCGCGGGCTGTTACGCGGATCGCTGCCGTTCGGTCGGAGCTGCGAGTCATGACGCTGACTTTGAATCGGTCGTGACGAGGTCTGTCTCGTAAGTATAGCTTTTCGGGGTGGTACGGGGGCAGAGGGACGGGCCCGAAAAAAAAAACTCCGCGTACAACGCGGGAGTCGGCCAACCGTCGGGATTTGATTGTCCGAATTAATTGACTAACCTAGAAATCGTACTTCCTGCCCTCCCGACCGAGTCGACCCCGATTTAACTGCCTCGTATTGTGCGACCGCGTTGAAAATAACCGGGCTCGCTGGCAGTGTCGAAAATTCGCCGATTTCTATCACCAGCCGTAGCCGCGTTTCCTCAGACTGAATTTTGTTTCAATTGTAGAAGATTCTACGTTGACGCTCTTACCTGTTGACATGAAGATGGCATATGCACCACTCTCCAAGCTTGTATCCATAGACACAATGTCTAACATATGCCCGAACAATATGATAAAACCCACTATATCTGAAGTAAGTTGTATCACTGGTTGCAAAAAAATTGTATACTTGCATGAGTGTTAGATTAGATGATAATGCTTGTAGCAAAAAACAATTAGTTAATTATGATATACCGTATAAATGTGTTTGTTTTATATTACTTTACAACTCTAATTGATAATCATATGGGTTTCGTTGTTTACAGGTGTTACTATCAGACTCAGTGAAACGGCTTTTTAATCAACCGAACCTTGTCATTAAGACAATACCCTTAAAACCATTGACTGAGACTGACAAAGATATGTTTCGGCATAAAAGGAATGGTATAAATACAACATCAAACTGTAAGAGAATATCATCCGAATTATCAATATTCCCTGTCAGGACAGCAGACGAAGAAGAGGAAGATGCCAATCTTTTACCGTCAAAAATAGAGCACAAAAAATCGGAAATCATTCTATTACCTGTTAAAAAGAAGTCATGTGGTCATTATGAGCCATGCGAAAATATCGTTTGCGACGTGACACTACAGCAGTACGCGGATAAAGATGGTGTGTCACCTATGTTAGCGTTGAACATAGAAGAAGACGAGATAAATGCTCCAGTTGAAAAGCACTGTAGAAACGAAAATTGTGATGCATTGAGTATCGACCATAATCGCTGTCGCCGGGCGTTAATAAAGTTACATAGGTGCGATAAATCACATGTGTGCGACATTTGTGGGGTAACACTTAAGGAATGGATATCTCGGATATATCACAGGAATTGTACGAGAAAGAAAGAATACATTCACAACAATGTGAGCAAATTGCATTTACAGAAGGAGCGAATGCGCATGCGAGAGCTGCAGATCTTGGAAATTACGAGAATGAAGAAACACGATTACTCGGATCCCACCAGAGTGATAGACATGCTGCGAAAAAACGAAGAGCTGGTAATCATTCCTCAAAAATTATCTAGTCAACGATTTCCGATTGTCACCACGACATCGGTGTCTAGCACTCAATTCACCAGTTTTAATCTGACTAGCGCTCAACCTATTAAAATTAATAAGCAAATCACTAAAACTACAAATATCTTTGGAAGTGTGCCTATCACGGTTTCATCACCGTGCACCGTGATTTCCGGCAACACGTCGCGTTTAGAAAGCAAAGTAAAATCAAGTCAAATAAGATTTTCAAATTTCTTGGGATCTACTTCAATTTCGGCTCCAGTTCAAGGGCAAACTCAAGTTCCAACTACAGCTTCAGCTGCGGTTCTAACTCCAGTTCCAACTCTAACTCTAGCTGTAGCTCCAAATTCAACTTCAGCTCCAAATTCAATTTCAGTTACAACTTCAGCCACAACTTCAGTTCCAACTTTAACTCTGACTCTAGCTCCAATTTCTTCAACTTCAACTCCAGTTTCAGTTCCAACTTCAGTTCCTACTCTCGCTCTAGCTTTAGCTCCAAATTCAGCTTCAGTTCCAAATTCAACCATCGTTTCTTCAGCCACAACTTCAGCCACAACTCTAACACTAGCTCTAGCTCCAACTCCGGTTTCGACTCCGGCTTCGACTTCAGTTCCAACTCCGATTTCGGCTCTCACATCAGTTACGACTTCTGCACCTGCTTCGGTTGTATCTTCGCATAAACAATATATTCGCCTCGCAGTTTCACCTCAAACTACTTCTCGTCAGCCTATAACAATAAACAATTGGATTGTATCACCATCGCAGATTTTAACGTCCACGCCAATTCAACCTAAAACGTTCCTTACGCCGATACGCGTGGTACCTATAACCAATCTGATAAGTCAGCCGTCATTGTTACATCGTACGCAAGGTATCCCTAAGTTCTGCATTGTCGCAGAAAACTCGGGTACACCGGTGACCAAATCACCGTCCGTTCAACCTGCTAGTACAGCCGCCAATACTACTCCTGTACAAGTAAATGCTTCAAATTTGTTGGTACACAATCCAACATCAAAAGAGCGTAAAACACCGAATTTAATGAAACCGAAGAAGAATTTCTTCTGCGTGTACTGTTCGAAAAATATCACCACTGATTGGTATTTCAAGATGCACATCGCAAAGCACAAGGGCGAGAAACTCTTCTTCTGTAGCTTATGTGATGAATCCTTCTGCAATAATTATACGTATAAAAAACACATGACTAACCGACACACCAGTCAGAAGGAGCTTGCATGCAACAAATGCAATTATACTTGCACGTCACTTGCTTCCTTCAAAAACCACATCCAGACACATGCAATAAAATATAGTCTTGATAAAGCAGACGTCCAATCGAAAAAGCAAAGAAAGTTGGAACTTTTGAAAGATAAGATAAGCCATAAGTTAATTCATAATAAATACGAAAGGAAAGTAAAAAGAATAAAACGCGAGGCTACATCCGATAATCAGAATGAACGCCTCGAGCATAATAATAAAGAATTATTGACAATTAACACAGGTGGCAAAGCGAAGACAAAAGAATTCAACTTCGTTGCTGTAAAAAAAATTGTCGAACCTGAAAATTTCGAACAAGAATCTGCCATTACATCAAGATGAAGCGTGCAATACATTTTAGTTTTGACATATAAATATATTTTGCCAAATATAGTTTGTTAGAAAGAGGTTGTGTGGAAAAAGGTAAATATGAAAAAGAGCATCTGAGCAATTATCGCATTGTGTGATCAAAAGGCATTAAATGTAAAATGTTAATGTATTTCGGTATATGAGCGCATGAGTGAAGCATACTTGATCATGAAAATAATTTAATGTTCTAATAGCGAAATAACGATTGTTCTCTTGAATTCGTTACGCAGCCTAATATGGAGTGTATGTGAATCTCATCGATGCAAATGTTTTTTTTTTTATTTCACATGGTTACATTTTCAACTACTATCTATATAAAAATCACGATGAACTGCTCATATTTTTTTCGCGATTGTAATATTTTAAATTTCGTTTTTACCCGATAATTCAGCAATCGTTTCAATTAGGATTATTAATATATCGATCTATACAATCCGACCGATTACGTTTATACTAGTAATTTTCTTTACATTCCTATATTAGATACAAAATATAAATATATATATGATTATATTATATATATATTTATATTAATATATTATATATATATATATATATATATACTTTTT
>VBVR01003046.1:0-19319 GCA_011638315.1 Tetramorium parvispinum | reverse complement strand
CACGCTTGAATTCCGCATCGCGGATAGAATTGTAAGTGACGCTCGGTTTCGCACGTTTAAATTTTCATCGTCGAAAATTTTTCAGTACTTACTTCTGTACTAAAATTTCGGTTGTAGCGTCAATTGACAATTGCAATCACATACTGAATGTACGATAAAAAAAACGTCTAAAAGTTATTATTGTTGAAACTTTGCATTTAATATCGGGATGTTATCTAAAATACTACTATTTATTCATCTAGTCTAGTTGATATCAGATGCTGAAAGGCCAGTTGAGATTTATCTTATGAGCAATGAGATACAGTGGACGACGGAGTTCAAAAGTCGCGAATAACCAAAAGAATCGCTTGGGCGCTGTAAAGCGATTGGAAGGGTTTGCGAAATTAAACACGCCTTATCCATCTCCCCACGAACCTGAAGTGAGATAAATGATAATCCGCTTTCTGCTGATGCGAATCGAGCGGCAGCTCAGGAAGTGACGCGCAAATGCACCGTTGCCCGCGTGCGTTCCCCTGGAAGCCGAATGGTTATGCGTAGCACGCAGTTCGATCTCCTCGATAGATACGTTCGAACTCTTCCTATATTAATCTTCGATAATCTAAATTTATCTCAAAAAGAGTATCGACATGAGCGGCATACTTGATGATGAGAAATAAACTGATGTACTACTAGTGATACTTAACGAGTAATGTAATTTATTGACAAAATTTTCAATGATCCCGTTAAATGTAAATAACTAAATGGAATTCGTGCGATCGTACCCATAAATTTCGCGATTGAATTGCTACGCGGAAGACCGGCGCCGCTAATCAGTCGCTCCTTTCGAACGTGCATTCCGAATTACCAATCGGTCAAAGAACTTCCGGTCCTTCCTATCCGATGAGTCGAAAGGGCCGGATGCGGCCGTTCGTTCGCGACCTTACGCAACCGTGCGTATTCGCACGCACACGGCCTCCGCTCGCGTATCGTCGATTCGGATCGAGGGACGAAAACCGGCCATAGAAAGACGAGGAAACCACGGAGGACAGAACGGAATGGATTACGCGCTACGCGCGCGTGTCGTAGTGGAAGCGGGGAACCGGGCTTACGTAATTTCTTCTTCTTGGAGTCGGATAAGCCCGCGCGTATCGCCAGAGACGCATGACTCCTTGCGGATCTATTATTTCGCAGAAATCTGACAACTGGTTCATTAACGCGTTCGCCACTTCAGTGATCTACACTACAGACTTATTACGTCATTTCGGATGACAGAATTTGGAGACGATCTTTGTCGGCTACTGTCAGTTCTAAAAAGTCGCCCAGTATTTTAGAGGGGACCAAATGCAATGTCCTTCGCGATCTCTTAAAACTTCAAAATTTTAGTACGCTGAAAAAAAATTCTGGTTAAAAACGAACGAATTAGAAAAATCTTATAGGATTAATCAAATATTCTGGTTATTATAAGTTATAAAGTATTGAGTTCTATTATAATAACTAGAATATTTGAACAATCCTACAAGATTTTCTGATATGTCCGTTTTTAAACAGAATTTTTCTTCAGTGTAATTATTACAGATTTTCATAATTTTACGAAAGTATTATAAGATTAACGTTTGACATATATTCCACAAAGTATTTTGGAAAATATTAATTAGTAGAAGAATATTTTTTAATTAAAATTATTCTCTTTTTAATTTAATACGAAATCTTTGAATTTGCATCAATCTATTAGATTTGTCTCAAATATTGTATACATTAAACTATTAGTCGTATTAGAGTGACAATGCGTTAATCAGTCATTGACGTTACGAGTCATATCACATATGACTAGTATCCTACGCGATTCTTGAAAGAGCACGTACTAGTTCTCCTAGTTTTCCATCATTCGATGAATCCGATGATCGCACCAGGATTCCAGTCATTCAGGAATTTATACCGCATACAATGCCGCCGCATTATTCCGTGTTTTTCAGACTCTGCCTGGGAGTTATTCTCGTAAGAACCAGAATCCCGCATCTAACAAGTCTCACTTACAATTATTCCAGAACGTACGTGCGTGCGTGCAAAAAGTGATCTACTATCATCCACGTTATAGCGAGGATCTAAAATATATTTTCTTTTCATAGAGTCGGACGATAAACAACACATTTAGCTAATTATTTCGGCATAATTACTCATCGTATAAATATACATTTCTCTTTCTTTCTACATTTGTCATTCAAAATTTAATTATATATAATTTGCAACTGAATTTTGATACATTCCGTCGCATGTCAAACTTAAAACATCTCTCAAAGTTCATTTTAATTGATTCATTTAAAGTAAGAATCGAAAACGCGTTATTATACGTAGCGTTACTATAATGCATTCACTAAATGTATAAGTACGAAGAGAAAATGAAGCCTTCATATGAAAGAAAAAAGGAACGCAAGAGCGATCGGTAGTCGAGACGGAGATGTAACACACACTCTTCCAGAACCACCTGTAGCTACTGGTACTCTTTCCACGTGCTCTGTTCATGTTCTCCGGCACCATGACACGCAATGTCGTTAATAATAACGCGCTCGCTCGCACGTTATTAGGCCTGATAACGCCGTCTATCTCGGTCGAACCGGCTACCAACGTGTCGAATAAAACGCAACTACACGGGCTTAAAGGGTCGTCCAACCTCGGCAGGTGTAGCTGTTGGAACTTTGCAGTTCAAGATGGTAACGTATTGCTTCGTTTCTTAAAAATCGATTATCCGACCATCATGCATTAATATAAAAAAAAATGAAATGGATCATCCGGTTTGATATACCGATATCTTCAAAGCTGCGGGTAGCCGATCGAGTGAATTTTACTGTTACCAAAGGGACATTGATGTTTTCGCATGTCTGATAGATAGATAGATAACACCCTCATTGTCTCTGTTCTTCAAAATATAATAATAAGATAAAAAAAAGCATTACTTGTCAGTATATTTCTCACACAGTCAAGCTTAGAAGCTAATAGTACTCTTCGGAAATAAGGCTGCTATTTTTATTACTGCTATTATCTAATGACAATTTTAACATTGTTAATCTTTTACAAAACTATTATATCGCGAATCATACGATAGCTTCCGAGAAGCGACAGCGAAGTTCCCGAGATGAATCATATTCGGGATAGAGAGCGCATCGTGACAGAATGCTATAAGCACGCTTTGTACGAGAAAGATAGAGAGGAACAATGTAGCAATGGCTGAAATAATTCCTCGAGTTTCCCAACAAAGAATTCGCAGCGACAAGAGGCGGGTAACGGAGGAACGAAGGCCGAAGGAAGACAGGCGTGACTTCGCGTATCCTCTGAGAGCGGCCGAGGGCCGTGGAGGCTGCGAGAAGGAAAATCCGTGGAAGACGTAGGTGGCACTGTGATTACGTGAAAAACCTTCTACCTGCGGAGCTAAGATGGACCGACACGCTCGAGGGAGCCTCTGACGCGTCGCATCCGCAACTGCGCTCTTACGCAACGCTCGCGCGCGGCACTTCTCTAGCTTCGCGTTATTGTTGCCTTCGTGCTGCCTGTCGTCTGTTCCAAGTGTCGTCGTTGTTGTTGTCGTCCTGATCGTCGTCGTGATCGTCGTCGTGATCGTCGTCGTGATCGTCGTCATCGTCGTCATGTTCATCATCGTCATTCAGTCGTCGTACGGGGAACCGCGATTACTCAGCAGTACGTCGTGCGGCGTCGCAAAACGCGATAAATGGATATTATTAATGTCAGATAACGATATGCATATATATGTGTTGCACTCTCGCGGTTGCGAAAAGGATCTCGGAAGACCGACCTTCAAGTATGTAATTTAATGTGGTGCAGAAATAATGATGATGATGTGAGAATGTTGATATCGAAGAGCACGAGAAAAACGATACAAGTACATTCATATAAGCTATTTATCAAATTCTACCCATTCACGATTTCGGTTGTTCGAAATTACTTTGGGAGTTTCTGGCACGCTGATAATCGTATATTAGTCGAGAGTCGGGGAATCGGGGAAGGAAGGAGAAGCTGCCGGCTCGCCTTATACGAGGCGCGAATCTCGCGGCATGAAATCGCCGCGACGAGAGAAAACCTACGGGGCCTTATAATGGGTCGGGGCCGGGTTCTCAGGACGAGCCACGGGGAGAAAGAGAGAAAGAGAGAACAGGTGTGTGACGTCAGGTGGGCAGTACTTCAGGGCCGCGCGAATGAGGCCCCACTCGCTATTTTTCACTGAAACAGATCGTCGGTCAAACGGCGCCGCCACGCACTTCGACGAGCTGCAATCTACATGTACATCACACTTCTCACAGCCGTGTATTCGGTACCGGCAACATCGGTACCAATAAAAAATTGAATCATCTCGATGAGCGAAAGAACAATGCAGCGAATTATCTCTCAGTTTAAAACTCCACCACCCCAAGGACTTGCGAATGCAAAAAATTCAAAAGATGTTTATATCGCATTGTCGAGCGAACATATACAGTCGAATGTATTAAAACTGCTATTATTGCAATTAAATTGCAATTTTATTTTTTTACCTTGTATAATTGAAAAACAAAAAAAAAGATCATTCAATTTTAGGAATATAATTATCAAACACATTGCACAGATAAAGAAATTAGAAAAAGTACACGTTAATAAACTTCATTATGCAAAATATAAGATATGAAAATGAATTACTTGATTCCAGATCTTGGTAACGGTGTGACACAACCTTAAGGGTAGTACAGGCAGTTCGAGGACGTGCACTGAAGAATGCAATCGCCATGGCATCGCGCAGAGGGACGAGCGGATATGAGCACCGTATGGTGGAAGAAGGACGGCGAAGCTGCGCTTGTAAATTATGTATGAGAGTGTACTCACAGGGGATTACATAATGACTTGTTTACGGTCGAATGTAAACAGCGATCAATGGAACGGCGGCGGTCGTCCATCGGCGATCGCGATAGAGATTCGCCCACGATTTTACGTACTTACGTTCTGAATAGCCGTAAATCGCGCCGGCCGAAATCGAATCGTCGGGTCCATGATCGATAGAAAATGCATCGTGCTTGGATCTCGGCTGATGGCTTTATTAATTATTTATATCGCTCGATTTCATCTTTGTGCGAACGCTGGCACTTGAATGTGACATGCGATTGCCACCCCGACCGCTAGATTTTTTTTTCTGTCGATTCCGCTATCGCTTTGCTTTTTTTCTATCGTAAATATCATAGGTGTGAACTAGCACGTGCTGGTTGCAAGTCGCTATATGGATTTTCCGAAGGGTCAACTCCAACGTAATGCAATGCTTCGTTGAGTTATGAAACGTATGTTTTAAAAAATTGTATGCCTGCTTAAATTATCTGATTGCTTGCCACTTATTAATTGTTGTTTAATTTAGTATTACTTAATAACTTAATTACACCGGTATTTTACTTTGAGTTTCATTACCACCGTACGTTAATCCTAACTAGATGACGAAAGATGAACTTTACCGATAAGGAATTCTTTCGTAGTTGTAACACTTTCTAACACTGCACCTCGGTCACAAGCAATCCTGGCATACTAGGATTGCAAATTACAGGAATTAATACACCCGTTTCTGCAGTGCTATCTAGTTGGAGTTAATAAGCACTTAACACAAAGAAGCATTCGTACGTAATCATTAATGACGGTTAATGACAGTATTATGCTATCCCAAAAAGGGATGCGCGCACTAATAACAATAGATCAAACCGGAAGTCAACAGCCCCTCTCACTTTTCTGAAAATATCTATATTATTCAACCCGAATGCATCCGCATTACATCCTCATTGCGACATAAATTTTTCGTTCTCCAGTTTAACTTCACCGATACGCATCGTTTAAAGCCTATGAATAGAGAAATGGTTCAATAAATACAATTAAAAGTTTAATTTAATCACAACAACTATGCACTGCAAAGTAAAAAACTTGAGAGAAGCGTTTTGATGCAGTTGAACCAAAGAATGCACTTTGTACGATCAGCTGGAGCAGGAAGGAGCCTCTCGCATATTCGTCTGGTCGACGCCGCGAGACTCGCCATCTCGGTCGATTAATCATTTTTGCCTGTTACACTTACTTATCTGAAGAAGCCGCGTTTCGTATCAGCGTGGCAAACAGCGTATCGATCTCGCGACCGGTAATCGATAACGCGGCACGTTTGGAATTTCTCCGGCGCGAGGATCGGCTAACTCTCGTCGCGCGGTAGCTTCACGGATCGCGCGCGGATTCCACATACGCGATTAAAAAACGTGCGTTCGCCTTCGGAGCATAAAGAGAAAGGAAGTCGCCGGGTAAAAGCGGCCAATTCCGCGAAGTAGCCGCTCGGACTAACGAACTGTCGAAGAATCGCTCAGAATAATTTCTCGCCTGGCACAGCTGGCGCAACCGGCTACCGCGGGCGATTAATCATTACAGCGCATTTACACGGAGGTCGCGTGTTGTTTGCAAATATTTCCGTGATCGCGAGCGCGTAATTTATATTATTTATACGCTCGCAAAAGTGGACCATGCACTTTCGAAATTTCAGGAATGCCGTATCTGCTGTGTTCTTTTTTTTTGCTTTTCAATTTAAATGCGATTGTTTCGTAGATTCGTAGCGCGAATATTGTCGAGGTGCCTTCATCAGGCAACTGTTGTCTTATTAACTCTTAACTCCACGGTAGGCTGATTACTTCTCTCAATCTCTCAATCAATGTTAATTAAATACATATCTAGTGTTCGCGATCACTTACTTTCATCACTCAATACAGACTCGCAACTTGATTATCTGGTAGCAAAAGTAATCATCACGTTTAAATATCGGTATCTTTTTGTAATGACAGTTTTTTCATGAGCATCTCTCTTTCTCTCTCTCTCTCTTGAGTGGCAAGAAATTAAGTAAAATAAACGCGGTGTACGGTTCATTGACCGACGGATCTATGTATGTACATACGTGAGCCTGGCGCGCTGAGAAAAACGAGAAACGCGTACGATCGATCGCTCGTTCGATCTCGCCGATTTCCAAGTAATAAAATTAGAGCGCGCGCAATCGCCGGGCTCTTCCTGTCTCGACCGGACTCTTCGTCATGTCCGCGCAACGATTTCTCAGGTGGATCACCCACGTATGAGTGTGTGTGTGTGTGTGTATCTCTCTCTTCTTCTTCCTCTACCTTTGGCCGGCGGTATCCCTACTCTGGCCACGGTACTCCCGGCCCGTCTTTCTTTCTCTCGGCAGTTGCGATGCAAAAATGTAATTAAAGGCGTGCGCGCGCGCAAGCACGAGCGCGCGAGCGCGCACATAATGAAAGTGGATGGCGACCGGCGGCACGGCCGCCGCTGCGAGTGAATGACGCCCGAAGGCCACGGCGGTGCAACGTGTGTGCAGTCGCGCGCTGCATGCGCGCACACGAGCGCGAACGAACGTCGCTTCTATACGAGGGAGTTTTCTTCTCACGGAAAGGATAATGTGTCGTGGATGCGCTATTGCGCCGGAGTCTCGTAATTACGAATCGATCGTCGAAGCACCGTATGACGTTGCATCGCGGCACTACCGATTACAATTAGAATAATGCATTAAAACTTTTTTTATATCAATTACATAACAAAGGGATATAATTCGTATATAGCGGGTTACAAGTTATTTTTCTCGCGGTAATATGGAGATTTTTATCAAAACATTTTACTAGCAATCCATTATCTTAAGTAGGCAAGGAACATGTATCATGTCTGAAATTACAAAATGACGACTGCATTATTATTGCTGTTATTTGTTCAGCAACAACCTCGCATGGAACGCAAGAGGACTCAAATGGCCGCGCGAGCAGCATGAGGAATCTACATAATACGCCGCATAATGTGTGCGCTCGGGCGAACGTTTTTTTTCTTCCCATGAAAAGTCGGAACGGTGATTCGCCATGGAGGCCAAGGAAAAAGAATTGCGTCGACGCAGACCTCGTTGATCTGCGATTACACGTGAAAAAGTTCCGAGAAGCCGACGGAGACCGCGTCGATCGAAAGGAAAGGGAACTCGGATGCACCGCGATGCACGAAATTCCGCTCCACGACGAGAAACGCGGTTACGCCTCGTTGAGAAACGAGATTATATCTCTACTTTCCGCGTTGAGTCGCGATGGATCATTTACTTCGCGTCGATAACTTGGAATTTTCGCGGAAATTATCATAAGAAAGAGTTTCTTGCCTATCAATATCCGCGCGACACGCTGTAATCTATGTAATCAACGCACAGAACACATGTAATTAATATTTTATAATAAAGTCATCTGGATTAATTTTGATAACTGGTTATCACGATGCAAACTTATCATTATATTATATTTTAGCAAAATAAAGTTGTATCTATACCGCGAGCCAGCAGAATTGTACGTAATTGGAGATTGTCAGACCGCTTTTCATTATCAGTGGAAAAGTAATTCGGAGCAGTTAGTTAATCTCGCTGGAGAATCTATTCGGGAAAAACGTAGAAAGTTGCGCTAGATTCGCTTACCGGTAGAAACCTCGTTCCTTCGGGACTGGCATTAAGTGGATCGCGATGGAGAGGGACACCTGCCGTGCTGGCGGAGTGAAAAGATCGACGCGTCATCAGCGCGAGCGCGCTGAGCAGGCAGCGAAGAGACTCGCGTTAGACTCGCCTCGTTTTCGGAGGTCTGAGAGAGAGGAGAGTGTTGAGCAGCACTAATTGACCTCAGGGGCCCGACTGACCCGGCGCGCGTCCGAGCTGACAGACCGGACCAGCCGACGATTAAACTTCCCGTTAATATTGCCCGCCCGTTCTCAATCTTACTCCTTTCTTCATCTCCCTCTTCTTTCACTCGCTCTATCATTCTCATGTCTAGCTCCATTCCGCCACTCGGCCGTGTCCATTCTACCTCGCGCTGCCCTCCGTCCTTGTTTCACCCGCGCGCGCGTTTCAGAGCCTTCTCGCTCGCTCACCTTGTGGACTCACCTACACCCCGAGTCCGGTATCCTATGAATATTTATGCGGTTTGTAATCTAATACCGCGTACTCGGAAGGAAGATGTATTCACCCCTCTCGTCGCGAATCTCGTTTTTCCAATTTCTACACAAGTCGTTGTTGCCGCATTCAGATCATCGCAAAGAAGAAGATGTAATAAATATCACTTCATATTTAATCGATATAAATCTAACTATAAACAAGAGTTTAATAATATTGCTCTCTTTCGACCCTCCCCGATGTCTAATTCCCGAGGTGACCTGCAATTTGTCAACAATTTCAACGGTCGGCAAAAAAGAAAAAAAGATTCTCACGAAAGGACGCCCGTAGCCGACTCGCGCGCTGCCCAAAAGACCGCGCGAATACTTCCCTAAAAAGAAAGCTCGTTTCTTCCGGTCCCATTTATCCTTTCTCCCTCTCCGTCTCGCGTGGAGACTTCGCGCTACCGTTTCGGGTCGCAACTTCACGGTTCAGTCGACTGGGCGCAGTCTTCGAGCGACTCTTGACCGACTCGACAGGAAGTCGACGGGCCTGGTCCCCGAATGGCTGCGAGGCGTGCGACCGTGCGCCCGCGCGCTCGCAAGAGACGAGGTGATTTCGTGATGAAAAATTTTCGCCTCGCTTCCGGATCTGCTTGTCAGGCCCGTCGAGGACGAGTAGACGAGGGGATGCGCGCGGGGCACTGTCATTATTTCCCACAGCCGCCGTATGTTTCTACGGTTCCGCTAGGCTAAGCCCGACGGGGAGGGGTCGGCCAGGGAACCACCGAGAAGAGGAAGGAAGGATTCCTCGAGGGGTTCCGAGTACAACCTGTCGTTGTCGGTCTTGACAAAACAGCGAAATTACCTCGGGGGTTAACGACGGTTGCGGTGGCGGCGGTGGTGGTGGTCGCCACACTCCAAGAGCCGCGATATTCCTCTTTATCGATGAGGGTACACCGGGAACCGTGTACCCTCTCGCGCCAAGTTTTCTTGGTGGGAAGGAAACGGCTGCGCGGGACTTGTGCTTCTTCGTTCAACCCTTTCGAGTGCGCCGCAAGAAAGTTGGATCGCATATAGACATATACGTACGTACGTATATACACGTCCAACGAGAGCCGACGCAAAGTATGCAGGTGAGGGCAAGTATGAAAGTGAAGTTAGGCTATCGAGCTGTACGTAGGCCGTCACGCCGGCGGCGTCCTGTCTTTGTGAGCGTTCCTCTCCTCTCTCTGCATCGCTGTCTTTTTCTGCCTCCGACGCTGCCCCTCGTGTTACATACATAGCGATCTCATCGCAAGTGAGTGATAATCGCGTGAATCAAATAAGAATTGTGAACATGGTGCAAAGTATTTATTCGATGAAGATAATCCGTATAAGTAATGATCGCGTTTGAGAGATGCAGCGTAAATGATATATATAATATTATTTTCTTTCAAAAAATATTATTTAGATTATATCTTAAACCATATAAAAATCTGGTTGCGCAGATACTTATACGATGAACTGATGGTTAATGTTTCGTTTTTTTTTTTGTTGCAAAATTCAAGTCTATCCAAAAATTCGAAAGATCTGCGCCAATTGCATGCACATGCCCCTATCAATCGTAAAGAATCGGCACGCGGTATCTAAGTCTGGTATAGTCGGTGTATCGACCTAGTATGGCACGAGTTAATAATAACAAAAGAATCTGAGGCCTCGTTTCGCTGTTGCACGCCACGCTGGTGCGCAAGGGTTGCAATGAAAGAAAGTTCTAATCGTCAACCGCGCGGATATCGATCTTCGTCATCGCCAGCGAAAGCTGACGGTTTGAACCGTCGGCTAACGTCGTATACCCACATTCCCCGAGAAGATTTCGTTAAAACTCGACACGATTCCACTTTAGGTTTCACAAGGAGTTGCAAAAGAACAAAGAACTGTAATATGTACATTAGCTTGAAATTTCTGCAGACGCAATTTAACTCTGCGACCGTTCAGCGGGCTGATTAATTTTTTAATCAAATCGCTTAACAGATTAAACTCCGATCTCTTTAAAAGTACTTAACATTTTTTCCAGAGATATATATTCGATTTACGAAGATACGCGAAGGTAAGAAAGTTGTATCTGCGGTAGCCGCTATATATGGCTATGGTGAGTGTAGGCTCGCGAAGGAACATTTGTTGGAAAAGTTACACAAAGCTATAGCAGGAAAAGTTGTATTACTCTCAAGGTACGACTAACGTTACGGTAGGAAGTGCAGGTGGTCGGTGTAAAATTCACGTTCGGGGTGCAATATAAATTAGGGATATTTTTATCATTCCGGATATTTTCTAGAGTAATACGTTCCAAGCTCCGGCGTACAAGGTAAGGCAAATTGCATCGGTCAAAGACATACGCCATACTGTCTGACGTCATTTACCTGCCTGACATATTACGTGAGCGTGACGATATAAGTGAAATGACACTAGCGGTGCTACTTCATCTTTCGTATATCTATATTCGTAACACTCTGCCTATGGATCGCAAAACGATAAAACGATAATCTATACATGCATAATAATGCGTTAAGCGCGATTTGAAAGCGATGTTACCGTTATACACCGTAACTTTTTGCCGATAATGATGATAATCGGAAGAAAGCGTAAGAGAAGAAAATGGACCACCCAGCGAGATGTTACATGTCGATCGAGTCATATCGTCAATCTTTTTCCTTCATCTGTCCAATGTCCCGCGAAAGTGCCGCTGAATTATGTCAAATTAAATGTTCTCTTCGGTGAGATGTTTTTGCACGCGACCATTACCAGCCCCGTGTCGTAACGGCGATATTAACGATCCGTGAAACCGACTCTGCTTTGGTTGCACTCGATATTCAACGCGGACGCCGTTCTGCGATTTTTCCGATCTATGCTACACCTGGCACATAATCGATATCGGATTGCCTCGAAAACATGATTGGTGCAAAAATATGTCAAATGATTTCACGATTAAAATTCTACGAAAAGAAAGATGTTAATGAAGATAACTGCAAGATTAGTAATTATTATTACTATTATTTTTCGCCATGACAAATCAGAAAATTATGCACCTGAAATTTAAATCGTCATATAAATTGTCGAAATATAAATTGTCATTTATAAGAAAATTCTTCATATACTACTGAGACATTAAAGAAAAATTCTATATTTTGTTAGCTAAATTCTATATTTGTTCTATATAGCTTCAAAAATTCGTCAATACAGATTAAAGTAAAAAGAATCGCTGCGAACACCGACAATCATTATTATTATAGTGTTGTAATCTGTAATATTTGGACTACCGCATTCTCGGCACAAATTAGGACTACCCAGTCCTCCGTCGTCATAATTGCGCACCTCCTAAAAGGTAACACGATAGTACCTGCCGCGGACCAATTTACAAAGAGGATCGATCGACAAAGGGTATCTGATAGGCTCCGTAGGGTCTTACGCTGAATGGATCGCGGTCGGTTCGTGGTGCGGTTTACGCGCACTCCCAAATGCGAATGGTATGATACCAGGGTGTAAGGGTATAGACCTTTAAGCCTGGCTCACAATATTGTTCACGCTATTTTAACAATCTGACAGAAAAAAAAACATTAGCGACAAGTTAAATTTAAAAAAATTCATCCTTAACGCATACTCTTCATAAATTGAGATTTCTTTAGCTACATAAGTATATCAGACAATTTCTCATTCTCATGATTTTCAATTGTGAAAGTTTTGACACCAAGTCATCTTAAAGACAGAGTATTAAATTCATGCAAAAAATATTTCTGTGCTACATGCGATATAATTTATTATTTTAAATCACCTGCATGTCAAGCTTGATATAATAATCTTTTAAAAAAAAAACCGTAAAAAATTGTACAATTACGTACAATTGTACAAATGATTAAGAATAAAATATATGTGAGAAATCACAAGCACAGGCTCGAGAGAGTCTCATCGAAGAAAGGAAATTTAATTAATTTGACATTACTGTTTTATATTCTAGAAGGATTCACGGATCTTTTAGCTGTATGATGCCGGCTTAACGTGAGGCCCTGATCCCTACGGTTTTGGAGGAAGAATACAAAACGCAAAGGGCTCCAAGCAAAGACGAGACGGTGGGCGGGGCGCCTCTCGGGCTCCAAGGCGATCCACTCCGACCTCCACCTTCTTCTTACTTAGAGATATAGTAGGCGCGCGCGCATCAACATGTTACATCTTTCATGAAACAGCAAATGAGAGTTAGAGATTACATAAATAAAAAAGAAAAACGCGGCGCAGCGCGATGCGTGTGTGCGGGGGCCTCAGGAACCCTACGTGCTTGGTGGGCACACACTCAACTCGCGGCAGCTGGTTGATAGCATCGGCAAACTGTGAGCGTGGCTGATTTTGACGTGGCATTAAAATCCTTTCTTTCTGCCGCGTCTCCGCGAGGTTATAATCATCGGTGCAACTATGTACGATAAAGTGACACGCGGTATTCCACCCGCGTGATGCTCCATTCTGTACTTGTAACTTGTAACCGGAGCCATCCGCAATATCGACCGCCCCGAGGTAAACGTGCGCGGCAATGATTGACGATTATCTAAGAGAAGACAGGACGCGGAAAGATCGTATATACATTAGATAATATATTAGATAAACAGACTTTAGAATTCGGTGGCAACACTTGGGATTACACATGGATGAAGCGTGCATGCAAAGTATACGCGAGTTCAATTAACAATCTATCAACACACAGTACTGATTGCGAGTACTTTTTCCGTCTTCATTCAACTTGCCTTCTGGAAACTTATTGTATCACGGCGAATCATTCAACGTCGGCGTAAGCTTGCTCAAGATCCCACGCGCGATGGTCGCGGACGCGCAACAAATGTGAGCAATAACAAATGGCTTACGCAAGCGTGCGAAGCGATGAATTCCGTCGAACAAGTCTTTGAGAACGGCCGACCGCGCGGATCTGGAAGGCAATGGGATGGTAGAAGAAGACGTCGACGATCGATCGGCAATGCCGATTGAGACATCCCTGAGGGAGTACCCGCGGCAGCCCCTTCCTTTTTATTCTGCCGCAGCTTTGTGTGCAGAAACGGATTGACGTACGATGTGTCAGCGGTGACAACTGGCGCAAGCGCAGCCCGAATACGAAATGAACCTTCGGCCTTCCATTCGACTTTTATAGCAAGTTAACCCTCGCCCCCATCGTCCTCATCTGACCCGATCGTCGCCTGTGACGAAGAAATCTCCAGGACTTCTACGAAAAGGAGACTCGACATCACCAAGGACTTAACAGTTTGCCTCGTACAGCTAAATAAACTTATCATCGCACCGAGAACTCGGTATTCTGACAGGCAATTTGCCGATGTCTCTAAACCGCGACAAAATATTTTGGACAATAAACATGGTGTGATAGATTAATCAAAGTATAACGATATCATCCCGGTGTTGTTTATGCCTCGGCAGGATTTTAATGCAATGAAGCATTATCCTTCTCATACACTCGTCTCATTGCCGTTGACACGGGCAACATTAACAAGACGAGTACATGAGAGGGTCAACGAGTTGTCTCGTTAAAGTGCTGACATGGACATGCTCGTCGTTATTGAGAAACCTCACACTTGTAAACAATAACTAAGAGAATATATGTATTATAGTAATCATATTGTCTACAGATATTTTTTAACATCGAAACATAAAACTGCATATTTAATAGTTAATGAAATAGTTAATAAAAATGGAATATCTTTATCTCTCTCTGGAAATCGTGAATCAATTATTTGGACATTAATATACTAAAACGCTCGTGTGGTTTACTTACGTTGCTGATAATACAGAAGATATTGGAGCTAGCTAGAAATGTTTGAAAATCCCGATTCAAGCACAATAAGTGAGCAAATCCCGCGAGCGGCAAGAACGTCGACCTACGTATTCTTATTGTATCTTCGTTCTCCGGAGAATGCGAAAAATGTAGAAAGGGAGCGAGAGAGAGATCGATGAGACACTCTCTCTGTTTTCTCAATCGGACCGCGTTGTCTACCTGGGGACCACCGCATGTCCCCGAGAGTTCTTTTTCCCCGAGTACAGTCTCCTTGGATTTCTTCTCCTTTGCGCGACTTTCGTTGTTTTATGGTAAACGTTTTGGTCTGTCTTCATTCCTTCCGCGAGGTCGAGGTCGATAAGACTGACCGCGTAAATTCGAAGAGTCCAATCGCGCGATTTTCATTTGATTGGATACATTTTACGCGAAAAAGGTAAGCAATGTGTCACTATAGGTACAGGTGCGATTGATGCGGCTGATCAATCAAGGCCGCGCCTCGCCTCGCGGAAATTCTCATGGTTGAATTCAACGTCACGCGGAAAAATTGCGTAATCCGTCCTCTGCCATTCGCAATGGAGACTGCGGCCGCAAAAAATAATCTGCGTATCGGTAAGTGTATGTTTATCTACAGAATGAACAAATCCTTAGACTCGTTATGGAAATTAGCTCATATCAGTTCCAGAATTTGAAACAATCTGCGCTATAAGTAATGGAGAAGTTGAGCTAAATATAAAATAAAAAAATAAGACGTGCGCACGAAATGCCCGATACAAATGTTACGTGCAATTTTCAAGGCATGAAGGCTAGGCGAACACACCTTCGGAGGTCCGTACTTCCCCACGAAGGTTGGACAAGGTTGTAAAACGATGCCCAGGCCCGGAGCAATGCCACAACTATGCCGTACGTAAGGCCCCCGAAGCGCAGCAATGAAGAGAAAGAGGAAGACACCGAAGAGAGCGCGAGAAGGTTTGTCCGGAGAAGGCAAAAGAAGATCGCCCGAGCTTCGAGAGGATCAAAGAGAGACGGAACAGCGGGAAGGGATCGTCAACGGACACGAAGGAAGCCGCCATGAAACAAACGAATACCGAAAGGGCCGGCCGTGGCTGTCGCGGTGCGCGAGCCGCAGTGGAGGGAAGAAGGTAGAGGAAGGCGACGGTAAGAAATCCGAGAGAGCAAAAGCACGGGGACGCCGCCACTTCAAACGACCCGCGCATGCGTCCTCCCCCTTTCGTCTTCTTTCTTCCCCGCAAGGTGCCTGCTGTCGGCGAAGTAGACCAGGGCTAAGGGCACAGCGAGTAGAGAGGGAGCTAAAGGGAGAAAAAGAGAGACGCGGAACGACGGAGGGGCACCCGAGGAACGACTACTCTGGATTCCTATAATTGTTCATTTTTGCAAATTCCACGGTTTTTGTGCGTGACCGCAAAGTTCGGTAACCTCTGACGGAAACCTTAGTGTCCTTTAAGATTCTCCGAGTATGTTACCGCCTACAACGTGGGTGAAACGTGGGAAGGGTTGCTTCCTTGATGATTCACACAAACGGTTAACAAAAATTTTAACATTTCTTTCATCTAAAAATTCTATTAATTAATTAATTAATTTAAAGTGACGACTGTATCTTCGCGAATTGCCTTTCGAGATAAACCGATAAATGTATAAATAAGTAGTATAAATATGTCAATAAATGAATATATGCGTGCGGTTTATTCGTGTAATAAGAAAATTATATACAATGTACGTAATTATTTAGTTATCCAAAGTGTATTCAAGTGTTTAAACCACAACTTCTGTTTATAAAGACGTTGCAGCTTTAAATAGGCTGATTAAAAATTGTACAGGCAAAACCGAGTGTTCGAACGAGTATTGTCAAGGGAACGAAATCTTGTCTGAGAAGAAGGATTGCTGCACGCGTGCACACTATTCCCATGTCCCGCGAATCACAAACGGGCTGGTTTCTCGGAGTGTTTCGTGCGAAATGCATAATTCGATCGTTGCGCCGTCGTTAGGACTTCTTCGCGGTGTTTCCCACCGATCCCGACACGAAGCTCCTTTTTCTTGCGCCTCTTCCGTCCTGCTCCGACTCTCGTACCTTCTCTCCGGCCCATCACCTTTCCACGAAGTCGTAGAAGCGAGGTGATATTCGTCCGATATATACTCGGGCCGGACGCTCGCGTGCAAGGCGCGAGAGAGTTTCGAACTGGGACGCCTCGTTATCCACTCGCGGGACCGGTGGTTCCTCGCGAGAGTCCCTCGGTCCCTCTGGTTTGTAACCGGCTACGCGGAATCCGCATCGCGGGTATAAAGTAGCCCGAACGCCGGCGAACGCCTCGATCGCGACGGTTCTTGACGGGGAGGAAGAGAGAAATCTTGGCAAATTATAGTTTTCGTATCACGAGAGCGACTCTCTCTCTGGCTCTCCGCACGCTTTGGGTTTCCGTTTGGAAAGACCGAGCAAGTGGCCGCGCTATCGTCCTGGTAGGTCCCGACAGAGCGAGCTTGTCGCAGTATTTAAGGCGCTGCTAAAGCAAACAGAAAATCTCTACGACATTGTGGCGGCCGGTTGAGCGGCCGAAAGGTTGTAATTATTACAAAGCCGATTTATTGCGTCGCGATGCTAACCGCGTGGCGTTTCTCTCCCTCGGAGATCGCTCGCGACGAGGCTACCTAAGAGAGGAGATATAGGGTAATAAACTAGTCACCGAGCTGCACGGAGAGTTCAAAGTTGAATATAATTATCATAGTTGTGTTTACTCATCGGCAAGTTCGACTGAAATGTTTACGCTGAAGCATGTCTTTACGTACATGCTGTTAAAGCGTATTGAAGACCTGTTCCTCGGGCTTTCATTGGAAGTCCTTTTGCAATCAAATAGATTTAATTATTTAGCTGCACAAGTAATAAATTAGATATAGATACTTGGAAAAGTGCAACGGGACACCTATCGAAATGGCATCTTGATAGGTAATATTCCTCACAACGGCAGACGCACGTTGGCCGCGAGGGCTCGCAAATAAAAATCCATAAGTGGAGGCAAAAATTAAAGATCGTCACGACAAGGTACTGTCGGATGAGACGACCGCGCGTCTTCCCTTCTCACCCTCCCCCCACTGCCCACCTTCGACACCCCATTTTCTCCACGGCTATACACGACTGGTACGAGAGGGTTCGGATTTACCGGCGAAATGTTGGATTTATTAGATCGAGATACGCGTGGGCGTGACCCGCCGCATCCCCCGTTCTCTGTTCCCCGCTGCTCCACCGACGTCGACCTTACCGTTAGGTTACGTATGTGCGTAGGGGCCCTTCCAGCGGAGCCACCTAAATTTAAACCTTTAAGCTAGACGAGAGAGAGAGGAGCCCTGCGTGGTGCACGCACACGCGCAGAGTATCAAGGTGGATCGCAGGCATAGACGCCACATCCTGACGGAGCTCTCTTCGCGCCCCTTCGTCGTTCTAGGAATCGAGGGACGCGGGTATCGTGAATTCGATCGTCGGCGCCGAATGATGATTTACGGGCGAAAAGGAAGGAAAGAGAGGAGGCAGATAGGAGAAAAGAAAGGAAAGGAAAAGAAAGGGAAACTGAAACGCGTGGCGCGATCAGTGAGTCCGTCGGCGCAAAGATTCGTGGGAATTGTTGCTTATCCTTGCGCGCTGACCAATAAGCGCGCGATCGGAACGATCTGCAGGGACGATCGCGAGTACCGATAGATCGCGTGACGCTTCGCAGGAGACGGGACCAGAAGGAGACTCGACGGAACCGCTCGCCGTCTCGTTGTGGGAACTCGGGGTGGTTTTTACGGTCAGTAGATCCGTGATTTACAGCCGAGAAGGAGACGGAAGGAAGAGACAGAGCGACGAGGAGAAAGAAAATCGGAGAGTCGTCTGTGACGTTCCAAACGCACTTTACGCAGTCTGATACCATAAGCGATTCGATGTCGAGCGTTGCAGGAGAGCTGTAATGAGACGTGCGTGTTTCGGAGCGGAAGCCGCCGGTCGCTTCCGCTGGAAGCCGTCGCCGGCGTGTAGGTGCCTCGTCCTGGAAAATCGTGCCGACGTCGAGCGGTCGGACGGAATGGTCGTCGGGGAAGGCCCCGGAATCGCCTCCTGGCAAGTGCGAACGTCAGCGCGATTCGCCGGGTTATTTACAGCTTCTTGGCATGGAGAGGCGAGCGCGCGGCACCGCGGCGGAGCCCGGGCGCTGCCAGCGAAGAGGAAGTAACGATGATTTATATCCGCTGCTACCAGTCCTGCTCCCAACCCGCGATAATACCAATCATTATCATCGCTTAATAACAGGCATTACTGCCAACATTGAAATAATGCATGCGTATGTGTGTGTATGTGTATGCGTGCACGCGTGCGTGTGTACGTGTGGGTGTGTGGGTGCGCGTGCGCGCGCGCGCGCACGAGCGAACGTGTGTGAGTGCACTTCACAAGCTGGCCCTGCGAAGGGTGTTGCTCCCTCCCTTATTTCTTCTTCACCACCCACTCTCTTCCTCTCCTCTTCTTTTCTCTCTGGCAGGTCCGCCGCCGCACAGTATTCAACGACGTTGCCGGCATCATCCGCGATACGGGCCGCGGCGTCAGCCGTGGCCAAGTCAGGTGCGAGCC